>VYZW01053810.1:14790-36425 GCA_013401315.1 Balaeniceps rex | reverse complement strand
AGACACTGAGCAAAAAAAGTCTGTAGTTATGGACATTGGTTAAAAACTTAACAAACTGTCTTTCTCTTATGGTCCCCAGTGGCCCAGTTTTACTGGCCTTCGGAGCAAGACTCCCAAACTAGTGAGACAACTATTGTGGAAATAGCAAAAGGAATAGCGCCAAGAATGCTGGCAGAGCTTGCCTTTATTTTTGTGTGGTTATTTATGAATAACTTTGTAATGGATGGATTAATGCAGAATTAGAGTAGACTGATAAACCTACACTATCCAGGAGGTAAAACATTTTTTATTGGTATATACAACCAGAAACAGGCCTGTTTGTTTAAGAACAGAATTAAACATAAAAACTCCTTATTACACAGTAAGAATCTTACACAGGGGACAGTATTATGGTGGCCAAATATAAGACAAGAAGTTAGCAAAGTAATGGAAGAAGTCAAGAAAAATATAACACAAAGATAGTCTCTGGCTGAAAACTACAAGAGCATTTTGGGGAAAGATTCACTCTTCAGTTGCTGTTTCTGGGCTCTTTGCTAATGCATCTACTACTGCCTGCTGGCATAAAGAGCATCCTAGGTTGGGCAGATCTTTTGACTTGACACAGCACAGCTGTTCTTATGTAGTACACAAATGCAGTGCCCTAATTAACATAGCATTATTTATGCAGAAATGCCTGGAGACACAGGTGAAGAGGACTCTGTTAGTAATATGTCAGAAGACCTACGGGTTGCAGATACAAAGAAAGTTTCTGACTCAGGTAAACTGAAAAGTGTTGTATTTTATATAAGCCCCTAAATTTAGTAAGTTAAGATGATTTCTAAAATAAGCCAACGCTGTAGCGACGGTTAGAAAATGCAGAGGCCTAAAAAACTTTTAAGCAGGAGATAGCATCATAGTGATAACCATACTTTCAATAGATACAGGCACACTTGCGGATTTACAGTGCTCTGCTAAATTTGATAAAAACAGTCTAGTAAGTAAACTTCCCAAAGATTCATGCCCCAAGACGTAAAGAAGAAGAAACTATTGGTCTAAGCAAGTTGAGTGCAATGTATCACTGCGTTTACTTTTACTTAAACGATGTCTTCCCAAGGATTAGAATTGTTCAGTCTCCTGTGCATAAACTAATACGGCATTCTCTTTTTCACAATATAATGTGATCAGTACTTAATATAATTTTGTAAATGCTCACGTCAGGGGATGAAAACTTCATTTAAGAATATCACTGCTAGCACTGAATAGGAAGGTCATACACTCTTTACAAAGAAACATGGTTTACACCTGAAAGCATAACTTTCAGGGGAAGAGGGAATTTAACATTCAGCTAGAGATACATGAAAGTCTCGAAGGCTAATGGGCTTGACTGTCCACAACAGAAGACCTCATGATCTCTTTCAGTAGCATGAAGCAGAATATGGTCTAAATTAGGTGTTAAGGAGTAGTCTTGCATAATTTAAAATGGTCTAACATGAACTCAGAAGATTTTCATGTCAAATTAAAAATTTTCTGACAGATGATGTTACTGTAAATACTACTCCAGAGAATCTGTCAGCTCTGCATATAATGAAAGAAACAGCTATGACAAGTAAGTAAAGCCATGGTTGATCACGAGAGGTAATTTGAGGTATACTGGACAGTAGTATTGTTTTATCATTCAAGAGCAATTACATTTATTAATTTAAATTTACTAACAAAGAAATATATAACTGGCCTTTTAGCAGATCGCCATAGGCACTTGAGGCATTCATTAGGGAAAAATAGATTGTCATGAAAAGTGCACTGCCGAGAGGGACCTCATGTTGAGAGAAACAAAATATATAAGAAGTCATAAATAGTATTTTGTGGGATCCAATTAAAACTACTTGTAAAATGCATCAAATTCCATTTCTCCCCATCAACAAGTAAAATTACTACATATACATGAACAGTAGTAAGACACTGTAATAATACATAGATTCAGCAGTGCCACTAAACTGTCATCTGGCAGAGTTTTCACCTGCCTGCAGCTACGTAATATTTTAACTTTTTGGATTGAAATCTTCCAAACAAGTTAAGATAAAGTTAACGGAATACTTCTAGTGAAGTTCTGAGTACTCATTTTTGACTCTTTAACATTCCTTTAGGTTAAGTGTAGGTGTCAGATACCTATAGCTTACCTTGGTTACCATTACCTTGTCAAATATATGTATTTTAACTGCATATTTCGTTGGTTTCTGGGTAATTGTAGTTGCAATCTGATTTTGTGGGGAAAGATAAAAATAACAAGTGTTTCAGAAGTGTCTCTGGCTCAGCCTATCCACTCTAGAGACTACTTTTCAAACTTCTGTGGGGAAAAAAAGGCAAAACCACAGCACTCCATCATGAAGAGATGCAGTTTCAGTTTCCAAAATTCTTTCCCTCGCTCCCAAATGAACAACAGACTCAAATCATTTTATCACAGCTGGTAAAAAACACCTAGACTTTAATGTTATTAATGGTAACATAATTAGGTATTGTATAAAGCAGAAAAAAGATGCACGCTTTTTACGTTACAGTATCGAGACCCTTTATTCTCTAATTGTGGTACATGCCTCTCCTAGACAGTTCAAATAAATTTAAAGTGAGAAACTGGTAAGTAAAGAGATTGTATGTACCTCTGTATTCATAAATTTACTTGCTGATAAACAGTGAAAAAGGCAGTCAGGCAGGGATACCATATGACATTAGTTCTTTGATATCAGTAGATGTCTGACAATTGATAGCCTTTAGCATGTGACTTCTTAAGGACTACTTCACATTCAACAGAACTTTTCTAGAAAACTGTTTCTCAACAAGCATGTAATTATAATTTATTTATACATACTCATGTGCCTTTAAAAAAATTTGTAAAAAAAAAAAATTTTAAGAATTTTGAAATTCTGTTAACCTTGTATCAGGGTATCTTCCTAATTAGTACATGAAGTTAAGGTACTCTGCAGTTGGAGTTATACATACACTTGTCTAAATATGTACTAGCTAGCCTGGGCAGACATCTGCTTTCTGGCAGCTGCAGCTGCGTAAATGCACAGAGGTGCACAAGCTCCCTCAGAAGTGCATGTCCTTCTCACGATCTTACATGTGGCTCTGAGTTATTAACCACAGGAACATCGTCGCCACTGCCAATCTTTATAAACAGTCCAATCAGGTTTGCCGTACTCTAGTAAGGAAAAAATTAAGATGGTGTTAGTCAAAAGACAAATGGACCAGTTTCAGGAAAATACCTATTTATTTGATGTTTCATGGTATTGTTTTTCTCCTCTGCCCACATGTATTTGCTCAAATGCCCATCTGAGAAGGAGAAGACAGAGGTAAATAAATCCTTACACGTTCTTCCACAGACTGTTAACAGTTTACTGAAATTTCTCTCGCAGCTTTGCCCTGGAGTAGCTTTCTCAGCAGACTGGCCAGCAGAGGGTGCAAGAGCACCACAGCAATCACCCCCCCCCCTTTTTTTTTTTTTTTTGCAAAAGCAGCCTAGGAAAGGCTTTTCTGGTAAAAGATACCCATATTAAAACAATCTGGAAATAAAAACTTATTTAGTCATTTTGACTGATGTTTTCTATTTCATGGGATCACTTTTAAGGACAGTTAATTCCAGAAATTTACTCAGAAGAGCAAATTGCTTCAGTTTGCGCAGGCAGTAGAGTCAATTTTAACTCCATGTACATGTACGTTCCACATGTGTCAGACTTTGCAGTACAACCACAGACCGTGTACAGGTGTTTGATTAAATCTAAAGTGCAAGGGAAACAACAGTGGAGATGAAAACAAGATTCTAAGAAATACCAGAAGCCTGATGTTCTTAAAAAATATCTACAGCAAGTATTTTGCTTCAAACAAATGACTTTTCTTGTTATTATTTTTTTAGGATTTTTGGTGCCCTGCATACTTTACTAATGTCCCTCTCATGACAAATGTGGAGTAAGTCATGACATTGCCAAGATACATTCCTAAGGAAGGGCTTTTTGAAAAATGGTTGTTTAAAGTCAAGATCTTAAGTCAGTACACACTCAGGCACTTATGTTGGCTTCTTTTGAACATATACTGCTGTGTGCTTGGAATTTTAAAATGTACAGACATAAAGTCAAAAGATGCATGTTTTAATACGTATGCCTTGGGCTGGTGTGAAGTAGAGTGTTTCAGAGAAGTGCAAAAGCAAAAGTTCTTGATTATTCACCGGCTTAGCCCAAGGCATACTCAGGCTGCAGAGACAAACTCCTAACTGTGCATCCAGAGCTGTCTGTATGCAGTCTCATAGATCTGCACGACAGAGACGGCAGCAACTTTGCAAGCTGTTGGAGAGTAAACACAGGCCACAGACTGAAAAAATTTCCCCAGCTTTGACATTCCCCACTCCCCTTTTGTACTATACAAAACACACATGAGAGTAAGGATTAGGAGACAAATTACTAATCTTGCTTCATGAGCCAGAAAACAGGATCAATAGTGATAGTGACAAGAGTGCCAAAAGAGAACAGAGCTTGTATCAGTCTGAGCAGGCAAAAGGAAAGACTGCGACAGCATTGCTCTGGTGGCCTTGTGAGCAATGCTTCAAACATAACGTAGCGATTAAGCATATTTGCTGGCAACTGTCTTCACTAAACAACGCAGACGGAGCCACTGTGTTTTATCCATGCCAGAGTCTGTCGATGGTTTGTCTGTTTGGCTCAGTCTTGCTCCCTTCGTGCTTTCCCCCAAAAAACTCTGAATGGTGGCTTAGAAAAAAAGCCAGGCTCCCTACCCACATTCTTGGCTCGCCAAGGAAAAAAAAATAAAATGGCGCATGATGCTGGTCACATCATAAAGAACTTCTAATGCAAACAAGGCCATATTGATTTGGGGGGTAATTTTTAATAAAATGGCTCTAGATAATGCTTTATTGCTCAATGTTTAGGGGCAATATTCTTGAATGGACTGAGAACAGGCTGGGAGCCAGTAACTGCTGTCATCGATCTGCCTTCAGATCGATGTGTGGCCTTCACCGTTTAATCTCTGTACAGCAGTGTCCTCACCTGAAAATGAGGACTGGAAAGACCACTTGCATCATCTGTCTGTCTGTTGTCAGTCCCAGGGCGGAGGGGTGGAGTTCTCCCTTAAACACCAGAGGGCCAATGGCAGAGGAGCGGAGATCTCCTCCCTGTGGAGGGGAGCCCAGGGACACCTCTGTCACCCTGCCCGGGGCCCAGCTGTGTGATGTAAACCCCTCGCAAGCCACAGGACAGAGGACGCTCTCAGGACAGGCATTAGTACTTTATCACGCAGGCAGGCAGCCTTGCAGGTCAATCATCCAGGCACAGCACTCCGATGCAATGTCAGGACCCCTGCCCCTTCTGGGGCTAATTCAGTGACTCTTGGCATCAGTCACTTGGGAGTCTTTCAATGATTTCAGTACGTATTGAAGCGCCCCTTATGAAAGTCACTATCTTGCCTGTTCTGCTGCAGAGGTTCACCAGTTACTGCATATCTTACAGCCACAATCAGCAAACCATTCTACAAATTCTGATCCAGGTTTAAATAACTTGAGAGTTTGCACATTTAATCCATAAACTTATGTTATGCAGCTGTTACGTGGTGTTCTGGATTTACGCACTCTGCTCTTAAGCCCACTACTGCAGAGAAATGGCAGCTTTAATGTATTAAGAGATGAAATCTTTAACAACAGTTATCATTAATGGCATTCTGAAGTTAGTGATCCTCAAGACATAGCTCAAGACCTGTTTAGTTAATAAGAACTCTGTAAACTTTTTTTTACAGAAATCATTGAAGATGAGGGGGACTTTGCCAATTCCACCCCGGCAGCTCTGGAAGCTACACAAATAAAGAAGGAGACAATTGACATAGGTAGGTCAAGACTGTCTTGATGGTTATAACAGGACATTCTACTTTCCTGGGAACTGCAGATTTCTAAGGTTCGTATGTTATTCCCACACATCATACTCATTCTACTTCTAGGTTATGATAAAATCCGTTTTCTTTTTGATTTTGTAGTACAAAAATGCATAAACACTTCTTCTTCCCCCAATTAATAACAAGATCTTGTTTTCCCAGACAACATACTCCTTATTATGCTAGATGTGATAAGTCTGCATTTGATTGTAACAAATACTGTTCTTTTTCATACACAGTTGCTAGAGAGGATAAACTGGAGAGCTAAATAGCTGTCTCAGAAACACTGAACATTTTATGCCTTGTCTGTCTTTTCAAACTACTTCATGACAATGCATTTAATTTCAGACTATTCACTATCAAACAATTGCCATAAATATTCTGAATTATTTCACAAGTAAAACTGAAATCAGAGCCTCAGTAATATGTAGAAGTCATGCATTCAATGACAAGTATTCAGGAGAAGATTTGTTTTATATACAGGAGGGATATTAATCTTCTGGAATAAATGAGCATAGAAACCATGGAAGGTCATGAAAAAAAGGCATCAGAGGAAATAACAATGACATTGAAATCTATTGACTTGACACCCTGGATCAAAATATACTTTATGGTAGTGCTGTTTACACCCAGAAGTTAATGGAAAGAATAAAAAATTCTGTTATAATGATTCTGTGAACAACAATTCTTTGCCCTTTTACACTGAAAGTTTCTACCATAGGAATATTTCTATTGTATGCAGAGTATTTGTGTGATCCAGGCAAGAGCTTCCTTCTCGGCAATTATGTTATCTGGAGTTTGGGTGTTGAGACACCCTATCCAACACAGCTTTTACAACTGTTTGCATAGGCTGATCTTGATTATGAAGGACAACTGTACGGAGTATGACACTGAGGACAACAACAGAGCAATGCTATCACAGCAATGACACACAGAAACACAAGTTACGTTGAGGATAAAGTAAAGCTGTGTCCCTGAAAGTTTAGAGACATAGCGAGGTCACACTAATGCAAAGAGTTCATACACAATGACACAGAATAAAATGCCATGCAAATCAGCTGACTGCTTCATACACACAAATTCCCTGTTCCTGTCATGTAATATCCAATTGAGGATAGTAATCATGCAAGTCAGCAGTACACAAGTGCCATTGCCAAAGGCAGAAAGAGATTAGAGAGCCAGCATGGTTGAGAGAATGAGCACATAAATGAAAGCCATGGGGGTTTTTGGAAATAATTTAAAAAAAAAAAAAAATCACTCAAGAGCCCAGGAGTAGACCTACTGCTCCGTTTTGGCTCAAGGTTGTATTTCCAATAGCTGCAAGCGTTAAAGGAGGATGCAAGGATTTTTTTAAGAGTTACGGGGTAGCCTATTTATGAAAAAACACTTTTTTTCTAGTACTGCAAATAAATCACACAGGCTTATGAGAGTATAATTTCTGATTTTAACTTTTCCATAGGTATAAAATTTATTCCTGCCTTTGGCTTATGAAAACAAGTGTTTGCCAAATCACTTAAGAGAAAGCAAGCAGTCAGTGTTTCAAAGCATATAAGGAATATTTACTTCTACCCTTTACTGAATACTGTATTGAAGATAACTGGTGTATGACATCCCCTACCAAAATGATGAGAACTAACCTTTCTTTCCCTCCCAACCCAAAAAGTAATTGCACACAAAAGTGAACTTTCAGCCTCAGAGAAGTCCAAGCGTGAGGAAACGAGCCCAGAATCAGCAGAGCAGGGCTTTGATGTCCATGCATGATTTCAAGATTCCTGAGGGCTTCTGAATTTTACTTCTGAAGGGAATAGTTTTTATGCTGTGAAAGAGTGCAAAGCTGTTATAACCTCAGCTCTGCAGACGGGGAAAAAAAAAGAAAAACTGGCATGTAGACATGCAGAAAAATAATATAATGATGTTTCTATCCTGTTAGAGATGGAATTTTGAAGAGAACTCAGATGCTGGTAGATTAAAAAATAGTTCTTCTGTCTTCCCTGTTTTGTCATTTAAGCCACATAGAATAGATTTGGATAGAGCCATCCCTACACAAAGAAAGTGCCATTTAAGCTGAGGCTAAAAATTTGCACAAAAGCATTAATGAATTGTTTGTTTTCCAATTTTTCTTCTGCTTATGTTATCTCCATCACAAAAGCTCTGTATCAGAGACTAGCCTTTCACCCAAAAGTAAACAAATATGGTTGTCCCCTAAAGGAAGGCAAAAGTATGCAACCTTCCTCACAAAACCTAACATCCCTCCCTGCCCTCCCTCCCAGAATGAGGGAAAGGCACACATCAAAGCCCAGCTTTGAAACCCACCATGGCAGCTTACTGAAATGGACCCTAAACCACTTTTTTTGTGGTAGAGGGAGTCCTGAATAGAGGAGAACAAGTAGGAATAAGGAACAAAGGTCTCTCTTCAGTTTCTTTCTGCTGTACCAGGGAAACTCACAAAGATCAGAGAAGAGCCCCCCCAGCAGTATGAAATGCACCTTATGCAAAATCACGCTGCATGCCCATCTGCCGACAGGTGCCTGTGCCTCTCACTCCTCCTCATCGCATCCAAATCACGTGCACAGCTTCCAAACTTGAGAGGAGGACGATGGTCTTGTGGGGCCCAAGTCCCTGCTCATTTCACGACAGCAGTGGGGGAGCATGCGTGACCCCCAAAGGCAAAGGCTGCAGCCCAGGCCCTGTTAGGCGTGAGTGAACCCGCAGACGCGGGCCCTTGCAAATGGCACCAAAGCCTCACCAAGCCTGCCCCACTCACATCGCCTAGGAAAAAAACTGGAAGGCATACCTGTCCTAATCAATGTGTACAAACACGTTATGCAAATCAACTTATATGTGAGATACAAACCATCCATGTATGCCCACGTGTTTAATCAAGTATTTTAAATCTGTGTTGCATCCACAGCTACCTTTTGGGGAATGCAGGGGCAGAAAGAAAGATAGGGCTTATGAGAAATGCCAATAAATAATTTGATTTGGGGAGGCATGTGGCAGAAGACTTGTTATAACTAATGGGTTAGACTAATGGGTTACGACATTTTTAACTGAAGATAGGTGTTACCTGCAGAGAATGATAATAATATTAGCAATTTATTTGCATAAGTCCAAGTCTATTTTATTTAAAACTGTGTGTTTCTATAGATGATGATTCTATAAGCACTACCTCAGAAGACAGATCTTGTACGCCAGTAGCAAAACGGATGGTTGGGACAGGTGAGTATTATGCATTTATTCTGAAAAAAAATTGCATTGTAATTTCAGTACCAAAGCTGGAGCAACCAGATCTCTACTGTAAACACAGCTCTACTTTTCTACTTCTGACTCCAGTCTAGCTTTATCACTGAACTTAAAAGTTAGTTTCTATTCCCTGTCATGAGCAAAATTTGCATTAATACTGTAGTTCAGCTTTGCATTCTATACTTATCTGATGAGCAGCATCTGCCTACTTCTGAATATGTAGGTAAGATCTTTTTCTTCTATTGAATCCCCAGTAGCATTTTCATTTGCATGATATTTTGCCTTGCCATTCTAATTTGAAACCATACTGGAAAGCCATTTTCTTATCAATGCTGGTATCTTCGTTGCTTTAAAGCTTAAGGCCTATTGCTTTCCTGCATGTAGCACTTGGGTACATCTGTCTTTAATCTGACAACAGCAGAAACAAAATTACACTGACAAAATGTGGAATTTTAGATGCCTTGGAGAAACAAGAGATTTCACTTGCTACATATTTTGCATACTTAAGAGAAATGTAATCATGTATGGATATTAACATTGTATAGTTAAAAGATTTTTGTAACAAGAGATTATTATAAACATTAATTAATCCTTCAGCCTGTTACCAAATCATTAGCTACAATTACACTTCAATGTATGTATCTTCAGCAATACTCAGTTGTTGTTTCATTTATATTTTCAGATAATCACATTCCCTTGGAAGAAGCACAAAATCACTTTAAAGTTATTACAGTTAATGATACTGGAGCAGGAAAACACTGGAGTGATAATGAAGTCAGAGCTCTGATAAACATATGGTCAGATGAAAAGATACAACAAATGCTTGAAGGGGCCACAAGAAATAAAGAAATATTTGAGGAAATTGCCAGAAGGTTAATGAAACGTGGTATAGACAGAGACTGGAAACAATGCCGCACAAAGTACAAGAACCTAAAATATGAATACCGTGCACTGCAGAAGGAAAATGAGCATCTTGGTAATCCCAGGAGAAAAATGAGATTTTACGATGAAGTTGACTGTATCTTAAGAAGACAGCCTCTGGGTCCCTCGAGCTGGGGATGTGAAAGTTCAAGTATCCTATCAGGTACTAAAAACTTCAGTGATGAGATAAAGTGCTTAAAATGAAACTTAAAGTTGCCTATTGACCCATGCTGTAGGGGTGAAATATGTGGCCAGAATGGGGAGGGAAAATAACTCAGAACCTGTATCTGCATGGTCACGTAGGCAATACTCAGCGAACGGAAATGGTCTTTGGAGGAGTTTAGTAGTGAGAACACCAACAAAAAATGAAAGCACCTGATGCGTTCAATGTTATTTGAGAATCTTTGTGCTTTTGGAAGCTTAAGTGAGATACAGTGAAATGGTGCTAGAAAACGTGGCAGGTTTCAGAGGTGATCTAGCAGGCATGTAAAGTCTTATGGATAGAGAGCTGCAAGCTCATACCGTTTAGAACTGCGGAAATCTGTAACAATCAAGCCACGTACAAGGACTCCAAAAAAGCAAACTTCATTAATTCAGTTCACACCACAGTCAAGAAAGAGAAAAATCCACGGCAGTGATATTTATTTGAGCACTTGTAATTATTATATTAATTTTGCTAAAGCAGAATCAGTTTTCTACATAGAGTTTGCTTCTATTTTAGTATCAAAAGACCTCTGATCTAGGAACCACACAGCTAACCTTATGTCTGCTGTAAGGGTTCTCATGACTGGGCAACTGCTCCAGCTCTCAGGGGCACTTGCCCCTGCTCCAGGCAGATCAGATGCTCTCGTAGAAGCAACTTAACCACTGCAGCTTAGAGCTCAGTGAGTTATGGTAAACCAGAACTAATTCTGATTTTTCTCAGTATGTTAGATAATAATTTGCAATGTCACAAATGTTAGTTGAGGACTAGTTTCTGCAGCAGTTCCTAGTTGAGGAACCGTTTCTGCAGCAGAGGGCAGATGGACAGCTTGAGCAGAAATCGCTGGAGCCATCCTTAAGCCAGATGTCCTCAGTCATGAATCGGAGCCCTAATGCAGTGTCCAAGGGCACCGTATGGTAGTGCCGTTAGTTGAGGCTGGAATGACATCCACACAGCCATGGGATGACACCACTGCTTCTCACCTGCCTCATTCTTGTGCTCGATCACATTCTTAAGGCAGACGTTTTCTTCCAAATCCAGAAACTGAAGATATTACTGCTCATTTCTGCTCTCTGTGAATGGAATTTGTCAACACCAAGAATATTTGAGCCAACCTGGCTGTTTTACATTTTAGCATGCTGGAAAAGGACTGTGTAATCTGTGCTGTGAATGCTGACGCAGGAGACAGTAAAATAATAACCTTTCAAAAAGAAGCCTTAGTTATTAAGCTGTTTGAGGCATCTGCCTAACAAATGTGTCTCCACCCTGGCTTTGTGTGCCAACCCAGCACCTAGCTTTTCTAGAAGATTCTCATTTCTCCAGGTCACTTGTCCCAATGCATTTGCTTTTGCAGTATAAAGCTTTTTGGTGTATGACTCACTGTGCTTTGAGAATCTCTGCAAAATACTTAGTCACCTTGCTTTTCTCTTCTAAGTTTCAGTGGGAGATGTTACGGCAAACACAGGATCCTTGAGTATCAAGAGAAAAACATGGAATGATGGTAAGAGTGCCTGACTTTTTAAAGCATTTATACACTGCTGTTGAATTGGATGCCAGATTATAGTTTCGAGTACTCAAACAGTTTTCAAAAGAAATCTTAGAACTTAACACCAAGCTCCAAGCCAATCCTTCTCTCACCCTCAACAATCTGCAAAATAAGAGTCCTGGTAAAAATGTGGGTCTAAGGAAAACTGCAATTTCTTTATTTCAGTCCTCATCCCTGGTATAAATGAGGTAAACATCAGGAAATACTTCTTTGACTTATAAGAATCAAGTGCAAGGAAAAGAAAAAAAGATTTTAAAAAGAAGATGTCTTAATTACCTGTATTGCTCAGAGGAAAATAGGGACAATATCAGAGTCATGGTTGTGGTTTCCTCATATTATACTATGTGTCAGTAAACGAGGAGAAATTACATGTTTAGACATACAATGTCTAACATGTAATGTCTTAACATGTAATGTCTAAGTACAAGAGAAAACAGGTTAAGACAGCTATTCCAAAGAGAAGATAGGTATAGAATCACTGAGATAAAAATGAAGGGACGGATAGAAGTATGTGGCATACCGTCTGATACAGGAAAGGTCAGGAGCTTATTTTTCTTCCTGGCAGAATTGTCGGGCCCTAAATAATCAAAAAGTCCAACAATGAGGGATGACTAACTTAGTTTTTAGGAGGCTTACCCCTGTTTTTAATACTAAAATGATCTCATGTCTACAGACAGATGAACGCAAACAGATCCGAACACCACAACATTTCTGAATTCAACCTGCTCAGTACACCATCACAAACTGTACTAACAGGACTAACTCTATGTGATTAAATATACTTTCATTTATTGCCTATTAGATAAGTACGTCTTGCAGAAGGCAGTAGCTAGGCAAAGCTGAAAGTTTCAAATACGAGTGATTTTTACAAGGTCTGCTTGGTTCCTACTCGCTGTTATACAATGACCCCTTACACAACACCAGGCAATGCCTGCCAAAAGAGCATAACAGAAGGACAGCATTAGGAAAATCTAGCATGCGCTAAACTTCAGTGTCAGCAGTTCATTGACTTGTGCACTCTTAACTACATACTTTGCTTTTGTCCACAGAGGTGTCACCTGTTCCACTTAAGAAAAGTGCTTCTGAAAACACCATACTCCACTTCCAAAAACTATTAACAGAGAGAGTGCACACAGTAACAGAAGGCAAAAAGTTACTGTTAGAAAGGCTTTGTAAGCAGGAAGGAATGCAAGACCTCAACAGAACACAGCTGTATGCTGATCCATCAGCCATACAACAGGTTGGTTTAATGAACTTTCTACGAAATTAGCATGCAAAGAGATGCTCTCAGATAGTAAGAATTTAAGTAGACTTATTGATTAGTGTAGGTCACCCTCATGAGTACATGCTTGCTCTCCTTTAATTTATTCACCTTCAGTCATTTAAACTGAAACAAGGTATGAGTTCCCATCATAATCCTTAACTATGAGCTTTTAGCAGTGACATCAGTTAGTCTAATAAAAGATATAGCCTCTGCCTACATGCCTTGGCTCACCTACATGCCACAAGTAACAGGCTTAACTGAAAGAAAATAACACTTTGACTGATCAAAGAAAACATGTACAGTTAAAATTTCATCCCATCATTTCCAATTACCATCTCTATGACCTTCCTAGCAAGTTAGTCCTCTGCAATTAACCAAACAGTTGAAACTATAAGATAACTTCTTTTTGTTTAGGCAAGGCTGGTGGGGAAAACACAACACCTAATTCCTTTATGAGCATTTACCCTCCTCCTGGCCTCGCCACCTGCCTGTGCTGGGGTGAGGGACCATCCCCATCTGCCCGCTGAAGGTATGGTGCTGTGCAACAATGAACTGGAGAATTCAATGAGCCAGAAAGAAAGTACACAAAGTGATGCCCACCTAGAAGGGGCAGGCATGGGTTCTGGTCCCTGTTCTGTACTGGGCAAAGGGGTCTGCCTTGTCCAGTAACCAAATGAAGTACAGAAAACATAGAATCAGTGCAGGGAACAATGACATGGTAAGTGACAAATGCCATGCCATAACTAACCATTACTCTGCAAAATCCTACTAGCCACTACTTCATTTTGTGATAGTGTAAGTACTCTACAGCCTGTACTGCTTGCAAGGCATGCACTTCCAGGATTTTCCTTTCAGTCTACTCAAGCAGAACAACTCATTTCTGGATCTCAGTCGTGTTTGGGCATAGACCTACACAGCCCTGCCAAAGCTAGGTCAGTTCTGGGCACACACAAGGGCACAACTGAAGTCAAATAGTCAAGTCCTTACTGCAGCAGCAACAGCTGCCAGGTTTTTTTATACACAGAGGCCTAAATTCCACCCAAGTCCCTCTTCACAAAATCTCACACAAAAATATTAGTGAGTATAGTGCTTCATTTCCTGCTCTATGATTAATTATTTTCTTGTTAATTCTTTTATGAGAGACATTATGAAGGTAAATAATTTCCACCAAGGTAGATTTTATCTGCCATTTGACTAGCATTTTTAAAACAATTCTGAGAAGTCAGAGAAAGATCCCTGAAAATCATAGGGTTTTTGATCATATTCATTTATACAGTGACACAGATATACAGTTCCAGTGTATGCTTATCTACAACTTTTCACATTTTACATTGGTTTCTCAGTATAAACCTTCTTTGGCTTGTAATACTAGTATCATTGTTGGTTTAAAAATCTTTCTTCTCTCTTTGCAATGAGTTGGTTCAAAGATACATCCTTGCACTTGCATCATATTACTTGCATACAGAACTGCTGTCTTTGGTAGAACAAGGGATCTGTCCCTGCCATCACAGCAGTCAGGTATCCTTCTAGAACATGCTGAGCCAGCTGAAGACCTCGCCATTCCTAGCAGTACTAAAATCACAGGCTACTCCTTCCACATGTGAACCAGAAAAATGTGTGATCCAACCCTAATTCACTCTAGTACATTTAAACAGTTTAGTTCAATTTAGATTTAAATTAAGTTTTTAAAATAATTGTACTGAAAATAATATGGATCATTTGCATGTTCTGCTCTACCTGCTCTGTCCCATGAGTGCAAGGCTGAAGTTGCATAAAGCAGCTGAAGCTGATTTGATAACTCATTGCAACAAGAAGATCCCCTTTCCTCCATGCTACTCCAAGCAATCTGATGCTTGCTGGATCCCCTGTAAACCAGTTCAGCTCACTAACCTGACACAAGGCTAGCCCAGTTGGGAAAAAAAAGGCAAATGGTTTTCTGTGTGAGTTGAAGCAGCCCAGCAAGCTCTCAGCTGTGCTAGCCCTAACTTTGAGCAGCTCAAAGGTTGTTTTTGTTGCAGTGTGACTGCCCTCGCAGAAGAAAGGCTAACCTGAGAGAGGCAGTTAGCACTGCAAAGACGACAAACTGCACTTAAAATTGAGTGATGCACAAGGATCCCAATCTTTCCAAAACTTTGCTGTCATTCAGTACAATGGGCCCAAAAAAGCTTTCTCCCAGAAAATAAAATATAAGCAGATCTTTCAAAGAAATATGTATCTGGTTTTAAATGCTGTTGTTCAGGTGAGAACTGCACAAAAGCACTGAGGCAAAGGACTGCCTAAATTCTTAGTAGGTCAGAGCAGAGAATTGCAGAGCACACTTGCAGTCTCTACTTGGAAATGGTTCATATGAACACTAGAGGGTAGACATGAAGCAAGAACTGACAGAAAAAAAAAAGAACGCAAGTGGCTTTCCAAGTAAAAATTTTTTTTCTCAGAAAACTTTCCAGGGGATTTACCTGACAAACAAATGTCCAAAAATGGACTTCCCTTTGTGTGGGATTCCACTGCTATTCTGCTTTGTGGCTGCAAAGCATAGCTTGCTTTTTGTAATTGTTTTGTCAGAAAGCTATCTCCTCCTTTCCTGCTGTTCGCACTTCTTTTTGGTCAAAGATGGTAAGAGATGTCAAGTGCATGGGGCATTTGTGCTACTCCCATTTATACAGATAACAATTTACTTTAAGACGTAGGATGCTGAGATAGATAAATCGAAGTGGCATCGAGACAACCTTTTTTCACTACAGTTGTAGTTATGATTCCACATCACTTTTTGCTTAGAGACAAAATAACATGAACATTGCACATTTAGAATTCCGGTTGTCTAGAGCTATGGTCTGTCTCCTTTTGACAGCATCTCTGGGGTAGTGACAATGGGCTAAATAGAACACCGCTGAGTGAAGGACTTCTCAAAAAAAATCCCTTCAAAAATAGCATTAGTTAATCCAACTCATCCTTCCAGTGTATTTTTATATCAACTTGAGCTTGAGCTGTGGCTCTGCTCTGATCACAGCTTTACATTTATTACAGTCACACAATATTGAGTCTAGGCACACTTATGGGTGAGTTAAATGGAACTTGGGACACCATCTGACACATGCTAAATGGTTATGTGTGAGAGCACTACCATAGGGCTGAAAGCATTTGGGAGGAGAGGCCTTCTTAGACATAGATGCATTAACATGATTCCTTTTTAGCAGAAAGGCCAGACCAAGTTGTTTCCATGTAACTGCTCCTGGGAATCTTAATATAAAATTACATCATGAAAATGATCCAGCTTAAAAATCAAAATCAACACCAAGTAATGATGGCAAGAGCAGCAATCCTATAAAAAAAAAAAAAACCAAACAGATCTTTGCTCTTCTCCCTCCTCAAATATCTGCACTATTATCAGGGAGCCATTCAGATTACTATGAGAGCAAATCTGTCTCCTCCCCAGTTTGCAAATGGCAATACTGAAACTTTTGAGGTATGGCAGATAAATGGAGCAATCACCACTCTGACCTATATCAAAAAGTTCCATTCTTCTCTAAAGCACACTCATTCACTGAGATGAATGGGTCACTTTACACGTCTTTGATAGGGCTGTTACCCTGGAAAGTCCTCTGAATGCCCCATTTAGATTATTTCCTGGTATACCAAACTATACTTGGGCCAAATGCGTGGAGAATGAGCTTCAGGAAGCAGAAATGCTTGCATTGTTGGTGGATCCACAAGCACTATCAGCATCACTGCCGGCTTAAAAGACTCTCCCTCCAGACTCTCACCCCTTGTTCCTTCTCCTGCAGCTAGGTCTCCTTTGTGTTGGCACAAGCACTCATGTGACCAAGTGGTTAACCAACTGACAGAACTGATTTAAATTAAAACTAACCTGATAAAAAGCCCCTCCAAACAACCCTGGTTTTTTTAAGTTCAAGGAAAGTAGTGTAAGACACGGAAGAAAGAGCAGCCAGGACAGTTTATTTGACCTGAACTACCCAGCGTGAACCTCCCATGCTGTGTACAACCCTCCCTCCATGCATTAGGCTCAAATTTAAGGTATGGGCAGACAAGCCAACAGAGCAATCCTGTGCAAATTAGTGGAGAGCTGCATGGATGACTTAACTACAGTCAATGTGAAGAAAAACGAACAGTCTCACCCCAACTCTATGGCTAGGTTAATGTAATGGAAAGTCAGTTGGCCACAATAAACATAATGGCTGTCTCTGAAACGTCCTCTTGTATGTACATTTTGGCACCACTTCCCTCCTGTTTTTTCCACTCCTCCTTACGTTATCTCATTCCATCTGGTTACTTCACATCCAGAGATAAGAGCTGAGACCGAACTGCATTTTGTGACATGCACATCTAAGAGATTTGAACCTGGTTAGAGTGGAAATCTGGCTTATCTTCACTTTCCAGAAACGAGCATGCAGGAACCTGAGCCCTGCAGGAAGTTAGATAAAACAACTGAGTGGATATAACAGCTCACCACAGCAAAAAAGTCTCGCTCCCCCTGTCTTCCTGCAGGAGTAAGCTTTGTGGCATGTAATTAAACTGGGCTGTCAGCACCTAGCAGCACAGAATGGCCTATAAACCTAAATCAAGATACAACTAAAAGATAAAAGTGTTACTATATCCTCATTCAGTGTCTCTGGAAGTACTCAGGAACGTTTTACCAGTACATATACCATGACTGTTCTGGTAAAACAGCATACAGACTCAATCACTAGCTAGACAAGCATCTTACCCAGTATATTGCATAGAGAATTTACATAGAAATACGGTTACTTACAAAATTTGGCATTTAGACAAAACATTTAATGCTTCAGTTCTTGCATCTGGGGATGGGGGATCTGCTGAACCCATAATAGGTTCTTGAGATGAAATGAAGAGGTAAATACGTTACATACCAAATTATCAGGATCATTACCTGTAGGATATCCATGTTCCTCACAAAGTTCCCATCCAAGTACTATTGCAATTTTAAGCTTTTTGTCTGAAAGATTCACGGTGTAAGACAGGATACCAATAGCTTGCTAAATAGCCTTTTAAAAATTCTATCTTGTAGCAAATAGGTTGTATACAAAACGTAGATAGCACTTTCATTATGCTCTATTGAGTGTAGATATTTGGATGGCTAATGGGAAGCAACCAGTAATTTTCCTAGATTGGAAGAGAAGTAAAAATTCTTAACTTACATTGGTGATTATTTGGGTTCTGTCGTGTGGGTTTTAATAGTGGACAGTATCAGGGAAGGTATCAAAAAAGGATGCTGGCCAAGCCTCCACTCTCCATTTACTTTGATTCTCATAACAAATTCCATGCATAAGACCCAGCTGAGTTGGGACGAGGAGTATTCCCTGACTTAATAGGACTTCCACCTGCACAAAAGAGGCGTTTTAAAGACCTTTTCTAAAAATCAGTACAAAGCTGGATACACTCAGGTTTCAGTACACAGTACTACTGCCAAAAATATTTTCCAGGGAATTTTGCAAAAAGTTAACATAAATTATACTTGTTCCAAGATTAACTTTGCAATTTGTCCTGGTCAAGGACTCAAATGACGTTTTAATAGATTTGTAACTCAAAAGTACTCCTCCTCCCTCCCTCACTGCCCCCAAGAAAGTCCTCTCCTTACCAATATCCTCTGACTTTATTTTGGCATGCTGTCAGCGGGTTTTCCAGTGACTTTGTTCCCTGGCTTCTAAATTGTAAAGATGATTTAGAACATCCACTTTTAAGCCTTGTTAATGTTGATGCCAGAGTAACAGCATTAGCTTTAGCAGCTTTAAAGTTTCAAACATAATGGGAATTCACTGCTAACATAGCTGTAAAATGTGTTAAAACCATATGAAAATCACTTTGAAATGGTCTCAAGTTAAATTGGTACAGTGTTCTTAGTGTGTGGAAGGCCTTGATTAGCCTGTGAGTAGGAATAGACTGGTTTTCATTTTAATTCACAGTTCACCGTTATAAAGTAAAAGCCAATAAAAAGCCATGTTCTAACTTCTGCTATGAAGGAGTGTGAATTTAAGCCTCAACAATCTAGCAGCTGCTTTTTAATTAAAAAAAAAAAACCCAACCAACCAAAACCCCACCCTTTTAAAGTTGCTGCTTATGTCAAGACAGTGAAATTCCAAGTGTATCTTTTGTCTTTCATCATGTGCCTACTTGTGGGCCCGCTCCACAACCTTGCTTACAAATACACACCGATTTTTCATGCAGAATAGTTTCAGTGAAGCAACCAGCCCCACTCAAACACATGCCATTGAATACATGTTTAAATATTTTGGTGGCTTGATCCAGCGTACAGAGTTTCAAATTTTCAGTTACAAACATCCTCACTGAAGTAAATCTCTCCAGTGCCGTAGTATCTTTTTTAACACTGTAATGCAAACAATCAACTCATTTTAGGCCATTTATCAGAAACAGCAAAGTCCTTCACATTGCTGCAACCAGCTATATCAGAACATAAAGCACGAAGAATTTATGCTGCGTGTTTTTGTGGCATGTTAACAAATACTCTGGATCTTTATGATTTCAAAGATTAGATATCAAACATGTTCCCAACAGCTGCCTCTTCTTTGTGGATCAGTCATCTCAAAAATGCAGTTTGATACAATGCCGTGCTTGAATATTCTGATTTTTAAAATCTAAGATTAATTAAGGGCCAAATTCTGTAATTTGATTTATTGCACAGGACTAATTTGCATATGCCTATGAGAACATGCCTATGAGAATCTAAGGCCAGCAGTCACTACCTAAAGAACCTTACTAATTTGAAGGTGAGGTCTAAGGACTGTATTTTCTAGGGGCCAATCAAATTTCTGTTAGTCACTTAGGCCTGATTGGGACTGTCCATTAATATTTACCATACCTCTCTTTCATATTTACTTATTTTTAAAGGAATATGGTTAAGAGACACTTGTAAGTTTTTAAGTTTAAAAGAATGGGCTTAATGAAATTTACTGATACAGTTCATGCTAAATCTGGTTTTCAAGAGACATTCCAAAAAGAAGGAAGAAAAGTAGCTGTTATCCTATTACTTCCTGATAGGAAGAGGGATGCCACCTCTTCCACACCTCACAATACGAAAAATGCAAAGAGGTTAGGGATAAACATTAAAGAAGGAAATGGGAACATTAACATCTCAGCTATTTAATAGATTTTTATTGAGTGCTTGCAAAGGTAATTGAACAGACTGTTTAACTTTATAGATGCAATAATGTTTATGTCTCTAAGCATCCCTTAAAAATTTTGACAATTACTGAGAAGATCAGAATCATACGTAGCGCATGTATGCCTTTAGGTGTGTGTCTTCCTGTAGAACTTGTGAATTGCTTACAGTTTCAATCACAACATTAGTATTACTGTCTACAGTTGTGTCCTCCACAGGGGATATTTGATATTAAAGAGCTCATGGAAATCAAATATACTTGCCAAGTGCCCATCAGAAAAAAAAGAAGAAAAAAAACGTGTATTGAAAACTCACGAAATAAGGTTGCAATAAAAATTGAGAGAATAAGCTGCAAAGTAATGAAAATACCTCTATCATTTTATTTCCAAGTAAGAAACTCCAGGTCCACCTAATTGTGTAAGCACAAGTGAGGTAAGATTTTTTCCAGCCTCTTCACAGAAGAATGGTGCAACCTAAAATTACATGGCTTTGTTCCTTGGATTCTGCAGCTCTATCGCTCCCAATAAAAACGATTTTGATGGACACTGGCAAATATATATAGTTTATGAATGGTACACCTGCGACCCAAAGAAAATTATTAGTATATGAGTCATGTAGGGAGGCAGCATTTTACCAGTAAAAGTATATGAAACTCAGCTGTAATAAACAGATCTCAATGTAAACAAGTTTCTATTGTTGGTCCAAAACAATTTCAGAGCAACGTTTACATGTCTGTGACCTCAAAAATACAAAGAACGTATCATTTTGTCTATTCAGTGCATGTGTACTTAGAGAAGCCCAACTCCCCAGACTGTCAGGAATGTGATTATTTAGCCCATTTTTTGCAAATGGAAAGTTAAGCGTAGTACATAGGTGTTTGTACTACTGCAAAACTAGCATGTGCGTGTTTGGCTGGGCACGTGTTCCCACAAGGAGGATATACCTCTCTGGCACCACTGGAAACATGATTAGTATGTATCAGTGAGTAACATTATTACTTTGAATACCAAAGGGAAGCAGAACCCAAACTTCATTTTGCAGCTCTGCATCCACATGGATCACGGTGAATCTAGTCCGCCATAGTGACTCTATGTCCATCGCCATAGACATGTCAGGTAGAAAGTAAGTTTTATTATATCATGGTGATGAATCTAAACGACTATGGCTAGTAGGAGCCTAAAACCGCTTAAGAACCACTCCGTTTCGGTAGACTCGGTTTGTGGGAATTACACTTTAACATCAGCATCTCGAGTAACGACGAGAATGACGGCCGGGCCCCGCCGCGACGCCGGCAGGAGGTCAGCGCCCGTGTGACACCGCCGCGGCGTGGCTGGGATGGGGCGGCGGGCGCAGCAGCCGATGAGCGGGGCGCATCCCCGCCGCCCGCTTGCGCGGCCACGCC
>VYZW01053805.1:1585-22791 GCA_013401315.1 Balaeniceps rex | reverse complement strand
CTCCTTGCTTATGTACTCATTTGAGGGAGTGCCACATTCATTTTCTGGTGCGATATCCTGTGGTGCTTAAGGGGGAGAGTCTGTTTCCCAAAGCTGTGTCTGTTTTGTGTAACTGAAACAGATGGTCCACATTCATTACAATATAATTTTGTATCATCCATCGGTTCAACAGTGTACCTTTCTGATACTTATACATATCAACAAATATTGCTTATTAATTCACAGAATAACAAAGTCCAGATTTTGTTCCCAATTGCATCAGGAAAGTAGCTGCCTTAAAATTAATCTAGATTTATGCTTCTGTAACACAGCTCAGAATCATTGTCCATAGATTTCCAGCTGCACAAAAAAGGGACACCAACTCCTAGTAGCTGCTGTTTGGGAAAAAATACGAAATGATATAAATTTGTCAGATGCTAGTTTGCTGCCCTGAACATCAGTTCACTACAAATCTTAACCATGTAACTGAAAATCATTAATTAAATACCGTGCAGTCAAGAATCATGCATAATGTAACACAGCTACTGCAAACAGTTCGTTCTGATCATTTAAATTTCCTTCTTGCTCTTACGGACATGAGGAGCCTGTATTTGAAGTAGTCCCTGATGAGATTTTGCTTTTACGTACTTGGAGAATGTCCTTGTGCATATTTATAGGACAAAGTTGAAGGATTACATACGTGGATTTTTGCTCTTATGGTATTCCCTGTAATCATTTAAAAAATACATACCTCGGTACAATATGATCACATATGCACACCTCAAAAATCTTTTGACTGTACGGAAAATAAGTGGCCTAATGCTCTAAGCCTTTAAGTAATAATACCACGATTGGGCCATGTGTGTGAGAGCGCCACTTTTAAATTGAATATGCAATTTCATCTGAAAAATAGGATTTCCATATCTTCTATTAATTTTTATGAAGAGGATTTTAGTAAGCAGCCCACTCTGTAGGGCACTGCTATTTCTATAGTGTTGTCATGTTAGTGGTGAGAATAGATAGGTTTCTACATCAGCACTGCTAATGTTCAAAAAGGCAATTTTTTTAAAGGACAGGGACAGAAGAAGAAGGAAGTGGAATTCACAAATTAAAAACTGCACAGCAGTTTCACTGCAAACCATCTACTAGTTGTACAGTACTATCCAGTTAATCCATTACTCTTAGAAGAGGAATCCCTGTATATCCAGGTACAATCCTTGCCAAATATCTGGACACAATCATAGGCTTTTAGGATTACAAGTAACATAATAAAGGATAATGATCAAAAATTAAGCACACCAATACAGAATGCTTGGGTTAACTGGGCCTGCCATGTGCACTATAAGGCAGCAGTCTGTTAGGTTTAAAGTGAGATTAAGGAGTTGTGTAACCTGCAATTATGCTGTTTTTCATTAAAAAAATAAGATGATTGGGCTCAGTAGAGCCCTTCCTTATATTTACCTCTGTTTAATTGGATTGGGAACTGCTTAAACATCTTTGAGTTGGAGCTTATAAGAAGATGATCCCAGCTGTTTTTCGAAGCTTAAGACAGCAGGCAGACAACATGATCATGTCAAGACTCATACTAAGGCCTTAATCCTACTTTTTCATCAACTAGCACTACAGCTGAGTCTTTAACCTCCTAAGTACTAAATGTGCTTTGGATCTCTCACAATACATTTGCTGTCAAATGTTATTGCCTAATAATATTAATTTTTGCTTCCTTTCTGAGAAGGGCTTTAAAGAATAGTCTCTGTCTATCTGAATTTGGAGAGCTATAGTGTAAGTCTGTATTTTCAGTCCTTTTAAAAACACAATTTATAAGCTTGCACCTATTGAAGTCCGTTGTTCTCTATGGAGGCAAGGAATTGCATTGACCTGTACCTCACCTTGTTATAACGTAAAACCCAGTATATTGGTAACTATTTTTTATTGTACATGTATTACTAGATTGAATATAGTTTTATTTTCCGATAGGAAAGAAATGGTAACAGCTTTAGATTTATTCAGGTCTTTTTCCTAGGAGCTGCTAGCATGACCAAAAGAAATTTTCCAGATTCCTAGCCTCAAAACTTGCTAACCAGAGCGTTATTTAGTTTGATAATCCTGGAGTTGCATAAAGATTAAATGCTCTAATGAGTTTTTCTTGCATCTGTTAATAGTATCCATGCAATACAATAATCTCCTCTCTTCAGCCTTGCCTTCTCTTCTCTTTTCTTTTCTTTTCTTCTTTTCCTCTGTCGGATAGTACTCCGATTTGTCCTAGTGACACAGGGCTGCCAGCAGGAAAGCAAGCGTAGTTAATGCTCAGCTGCTCAAACCAGTCAAGCAAGCTAGCAAGTCCCAGCTGTGCTACTTGATGTTTTTTGATTGCACCTAGTCCTCAATCTGTGAACTGTTTTCTGGACTTAGATTCATCAAGCTCTGCCGCTTTAAAAACTCATGCAGGCAGGCATCCTAGGATATGCCATTATAAGCTGCTGCCAGGGGATCTTCTAGGAGATAAATGGAATCTGTGTGAAGTAAATTAGTGTGAACCAGTCAATCTGTATGTCAGCCTTGAGCCACATCCATGGGTAACTAGCTTGCTGACTGAAAAGTCCACTGTCTTTTGCCAATCAGAGGTCTCAGCCACCAGGAAGCAGTCCTATACAACATTAGTTTCTTGGAATAATGCCTGTTTGACCAGCTAGTGAAACTCTTCAGTATACAGTACTGTACTGCCTGAGTTTACTTATTGCTTACAATTGAACTGAAAATCTTTTAAAGTCGGATAACATTTTAACAGTAGGGAGCATCACAGAAATATCTTGGAAATAAGTACTTCCACTTTCATACAGCAGCCATTCGGCAGAGTCATGCTGTGCTGCAGTTGGCTTTACCTCCCTATCAGTAATACATCTTCAAGGCCATAATGCAAAATAATAACAATAATCTGGCCAGAAGAGGTTAATAAAGAGACCCTGTGTATATTTTTTCCCCATGGATTAAGCTATTTGGACAGCTTTGATCGAGAGAAGGGAAGAGTATGCAAGCCGTAACAGTCACATTATGCACAGGGATATGTCAGTGTCATAACCGTGCTGCGCACTTTTGTTTCATTTTGGTTTTAAAAGCAAATTGAGGCAATCTATGGCCAGAATTCCTCTGTAGAGATGGACTGAACCAGAATTCTCTGGAAATTCCCTGGAAATTCCCTGGTTAATGATTTTAGACTTCAATACCAAATCAATCTACTGTCATGAAAATAATAATGTCAATACTGTCAACAATGCAATTTTAAATATATGAAGTATTTCTTTATTTGTTTGTTGTTTTTATAGAAGCTACTGATACACCGATAGGCAGTCATATCTGCGATATGTACTCTCCCATACCATTGATCTAATGTGCAGAAACCAGGGGGAATTTTGCTATATATTTTTAGAAAATTAGACAGGTGAGGAGATGCTATATACTTTAATTAAAAAAAGAAACTAATTATTTAGTAACTACCAGAACTGAAATTTGGCCTTCTTTACTAATTCCTGTAAAAATTGTTTTTCTGTTGCCTCTCAGTTACTGATTGAAAAAAAAAATAATGAGAGGGGGATAAATAATGTTGATCAAATGTGATCAAATAATTCAGTCTTACAGCATGTTTGGTTAGAATATGCACTACTACACATTTAGGGAAATTGGAAAAAAGAAATTTGGGCTTTCTAGCCAGGGAAGACATAGAGAAGAAAAAGCAGTGTATAATGATAGAATAATAAGTTAAAGACAGTTTGGGGTTACATTTTCCTTTTTTAAATCCCCCTAAGTTTTACAGAAGCATATGCTTCAGAGCTGTGCAGTAAACGTTGTGTGGGATTTTATGGGAAAGTATTTTATTTCTTGCAGCAGAACCCACTGAGACAAATTCAACTAGTTAGGTGTTTTATTATATATACTACACAGAATACATGGACAGATTCTGGTATAAATCACAACTAAGATCAAGACAACTGCTTTAAAATTGAGTGAATGTTTCATTGCACTAATGAAACAAAAATGGGATGTCCTTTGAGAGCATAATTTGTTACATGCCATTATATTTTAGTTGAGAGAAGTAGGGAAGTCCCTCTGGGTGAATAAAACTTCAAGGTATATTGGGAAAAGAATCACTGAAAATTTCAGTTTTCCTGTCTGGAGTAATGCTGTCCTCATAGATATGGGGAGGGAGGAAAATGGAGTTTCAGGACTTTTTAAATTTAAAATATGTAAAAACCTTAAAAGAAATTTCACACTTACAGAAGGAAAAATGGTCTTTAGTCGCAATTCACTTAGCAGGTGGAATGGGCTTCGTTTGCATGTGACTTCACAGAGTGCAAGAGCAAGCTCAGGCTTCCCCAGGTGCATGGGTCAGTATTTCTGCAAACTGAGCTCTGCAATGTAATATTAGGTCCTACTTCTGCATTCAGTGCAATGGATTTAAATTACTGTAGCTTCCAGTTTGACTTGTTCCGTACTGGCTGATTTCAAGGACAGTTCCAACTTCCATATGCTGCAGCATTCACTTTGGAATAATAATGTGTTTCGCCAGGTTAATTTCTTAATCCCTCCTTTTAAAATTAAAAAGTAATGAAAACTGGGCCAGTGCGATATTTAATTATCAGAAGATAACAACCAGCCATTCTCAATTAAATGACAACTACATACATCAGTGCAGGTTTTTTTAAATGACACTAAAAATTATGAAATGACCAGCTACTGATGTCTTCTGTCAGTGAGATGAATTAGTGGTTTATATGGCCTAAGAAATGGTCTGGAAAAAAAATAGGGTTCAGTTCAATAAGGATGAGAGCAAGGAACTGGACTGAGGTAGGATTAATCTTCTGCAAAAAGACAAGATGGGGAAGAAATAGCAAGGTAACAGTTTCTCAGCAAAGAATCTGGATCACAAGCTGAGCATGAGTCAACAGTGTTCATGCTGTGGCAACAAAGGCAAACACCACACCGGGCTCTGTAAACAGGAGTATCACCTGTAAAACCTGTGAAGTAATCCTTGTGTTGTACTCAGCCCTGGTGCCATCGAGGGCATATCCCCAGCCTGGCTGACTCCCTGCCTGCTGGCGCACTGCTGTCACCGTAATGGCAGGATGGGTGCTTCATACTGACTGGTGTAACTTCATTACCTGCTTTTTCTGTTTCTAGATGATTGTGGTGAGTGCTGCTAATATTTCACTTGCCATTTCATGAATGTTTTCTGCGTTTCTTATAACATTAGTGAAATAACCGTATCCTCTTAGGTTGGCATCAAAATATGTGGAAAAAGCTAAGTAGGATAGTAAACCTCAACCTGGAAAAGAGATGGTTGAAAGAGGATAAAACAAAGGACTGTTCAATCACAAGCGTCATGGAGAGAGTGTACAGGGCTCGTACACGTGCCTTTTCTCCTACAAGAATAAGTTTCACATTAAGCTAATAGGGACATGTGCAAACAAACAAAAGGAGATGCCTACCTATGTGGTAAAACAGTGGAGCTTGTCACGTTAAGGCAAATTAGAGTGTAGGATGTTAGGGATGCAAAAATTCTATGTTTAAGGGAAAACTGGAGAAGTTTGTGGAACAGAAATCTACTGTGAGTTATTAAATGTAAAAAAAAAAAAAAAAAAAAAAAAAAAAAAAAGGTTTGGAATTGCCTAAGTTTCAAAATGGAGTTTAGGAGAAATTTCTGGTGAAGTATTACTGTATGGTTGTTGGACTCTTACACTGATATTTGGTCTCAGCAACTACAGCTGTTCTTATGCTTTTTATGATACTTATGAAATGTGCTGCTTAAAATAGTACTCAAAGCATTTATTGCCCAGCTCTCCATCAAGCTTCTTAGGTATAATACGGTAAGTGCCTGTAGATCCCATACATCCCAGAAGTGGCATTGCAGCATGATTGTTTTATCCATTTACGGAAATAAAAAAATACCAGCATTTTGTTTTCCTCTACAGCTTTTTTCATGCAGTTTTATTTAGATTCAGGTTGCTTTGTGTTCTGTATTGGACCTTAAGTATATTTATCACCTATAGCCTATCTTGCCTAGTATTTTTGATTGAAAAAAATTTTTTTTTGCCTTATCCATTTGTTTTGAATGACAAGTAAGTTCTTGTTTTCTCTACAGACAGACTGTCTTTAAGTTACTAATCCACCTTGTCAATAACAAAGGCATCTTATCAGAAAACGCTAACTGGTTTATTCACCTGTGTTATGCTAACTTCTTTCTCCAACGTGTCTGCCCTCTGAAAATCAGTATGCAGAGCAGGTTATTTAGACTTTAGCGTGTGATATTTCCAGAGTCGAACAAGGCTTTTCAGAGTTTAAACAGAACGTATAGAAATAAATGATAGAGATGAGTTGTTGCTGTAATTAGTGATTAGTGTATATTCACAAAGAACAGCTTATCGTTTAACAGTTCATTCACACAAAGACTGTTCTTTCATAGAATGATCACGGATCACTCTGTGATCTCTTTTTGGAAATAGTTTGGTTTTATTTTGTGGAATTTAAAATATTTTGAAACTACATAAATGTCTCATTGAATACTATGATCTTATGACATTTTTTTTCTATTCTAAATTCCATACCTATTTTTTAATGTCTTTTTCTGTTTTAATAAAGTAAGAGAATGGGTATCAAGCTCAGTA
The DNA here is from genome assembly GCA_013401315.1 of Balaeniceps rex. NCBI lineage: Eukaryota > Metazoa > Chordata > Aves > Pelecaniformes > Balaenicipitidae > Balaeniceps > Balaeniceps rex. The sequence goes on along the minus strand of VYZW01053805.1, from coordinate 16,153 downwards.
AACAACTCTTAAGAGCTTATTAAGATGCATCAGAAAAAATTACTACAATTCTCAAGATTGATCCTGTACAGTGAAGATTTATGTCATTTTTATATGCTAAGTTCAAGGTCATTTGCCTCAATGAAATCTGTCCTTTTACCTTACTTCCATGCTAACAAAGGTAATTTCCACTGTCCATGTAATAATTGAAATTACGTTGCACTGAATAGAAAGAAAATATTGGAGTTGTTATATCAGAAATTGTTGTTTCTTAACTTTTTCTCTGACTTGTAGACTTGGGACTCATTTATACTCCAGACATTCACATCACTTTGGCTACACAAATTAGCTTTCAAATGGAAGCAAAAGGAATTTTAAGGTCAGTTTAAACCCAAAGTAGGACAGAGTATCCTCAGAAGTAATAAAAATCACATTGTTTATGGTTAAATAACTTAAATTCCATCAGCTTCCTAGGTATAAGCAATTCAGAACAGTATTTTCCCTATTGACATTTGAACATAAAATCCTATTCCCCTGAGGGAAAATGCAGTAAAGTAGGTGTCAGTGTTAAGATTTTTTTTTTCCATGATTACATAATGCCATTTTTTACTTTCACTCTTTATTTGGGCCAGACTGTTCTTTCCTTATTTTTAACTTTTCAGTTCCCTTTGTTCTTTTATGATATTTTTAAGGAACCTTCCTCTTCAAATTGAGCATATAACATGTGATGTTTTAAAAAAAGAAAGATCTAGTCTCTGCCTAGGTCCCTTTCTTGGTCACTGCGTACACTCATTGTGTAACTTCATAAACTAGGGTATTGTGAAGTTTATTTGCCTGAGTTTGGTCTAGGCAGGTGTGTGTACTTCTAAGTGACAAGGCTAAGATACCCATCCCTCATTTGCACCAGTGACCCAATCCTAGCCTGTCCCAGCCTCTTTCCTGGTTTTCTGAAATACACACTTTCCTCCCTTCACTCTTTCCTGCTGAACCTCATTCTCCGACAGCTTTTACACAACTTGTCTAGAGGTCTGCTTCTCTGTCCCTGTGAAAACCCTCTCCATCCGTGCTTTCTGCTCCCTTTAAACTGTTCCTAACGACTCCTTGCCACCAACTATTAGTGTGAGTGTTTCATCGTTGTTTTTTGTCATTTGTCAGCCATCTCAGCTCTGCCTGTGATCTCTTTTTTCTCATTTTTGTCTGTTTTGGCTTTCAGTGACTCCATCCTCTCCCAAATCTCCCCAATCTCTACTCAAGCATATCAACTGGAGATCCTCCCACTTTGTCCAAGGATCTTGTCTTGGTTTCTTTCTTGTTGTTCCTTCCTTCTGATGTATCTCATCTGTGTATGGACCTGCTTCTAACTGTCTTTTATTCATTATGTTCTGAGTCAATTCAGTTCTCAGCTGAATCTGGTACCTTCCCTAAAAACACTGCTCAGCTCTGCTTCATTGTAAAATCAAGCAGGTTAGTTTAAATTATATGACTTATGCTGACGTGGTCTGGGACAGAGGGAGAGCACTTGAACAGGTTTGTCCTAGTCCCATCCAAGAGCAATTAGAGCACAGACTTCCAGCAAGGGAAGTGCCTGCCATCTCCTAACTGGGACTGATGCTTGGTGCTGTGAATGCCTCTTCCCTCCTTGGTTCACTATGAGGGTTCTGTACTGGGTAACAATACAACATTCATTTTGAAAGGCTGATTCCGAATTTTTGGTCACTGCTATGTCTTTTAGAGACCACAGCTCTTGTGATTTTTCTCTTTCTCTGCAGAGGCATAGCCGTACTTCTTGTTTTCTCCCTTTTATCACAGTATATTCTGTTGGAAATTTTCCTATGGCTCTACTTCAGAGTAGTTCTGACTTTCAAATTCATGCAGCTGTAATGACTCTATCACTCAGCACAGTGGAGCTGACTGCTTAATGGGAAGAACTGTTTTGGAAAGAATGTTCTAATAAATTTGGCACAAAACTTTTTTTTCTTTAATATAATTATGCGCACCTGTATTTTCCAATTTTTCTTCTTTGAAGTCGGAATCCTGGCCTTCAATTAGTGTATTTGAAAATTATTTAAATGTTGTAAAAATTGGAGAAAAGCACAGATATCTTTGAAGACATTTCTTCCTGCACATATCATAGCGTTTTCATGTGTGAACGAGAACATTTGTTATTTATTGTAAGTTGTTCTTCAGTGTCAACTCACCTCATGCAGATTATCATGTCAACACTTCCGTGGCAGAGAGAAGAACTAAAAATCCTCTTCATGTGGATAAATTGACCATTGATACAAGTCTACTGGCTTTTTGTAAGCTTAGAAATTTAACCAGTGTTCCTGTTCTGTCTGGGCAGGTTTTTATATACTGGTTAGTTGCCATCCAAGGCAGATTTTTTAAGCAAAATTTACTGGCTTTTCTTTTTTCAGGTGAGATGCACAGTGTCACTATCATAGAGTTTATTATTTATTATGTTTTAATATTGCATTTTCAAGGATCAAATTCCACAATCGTACCGAAGCCCTGATTGCTTCAAACGGACTCTGTGTAGATGCAGGAGTCGAGAATGATGGAACCTTTTGGTGACCTGGGATCAATAGCTGCAAACCGATGGAAAGCGCAGAGCACTGAAGTGGAATATGTGTCTTTTGAGCTCTTCCTGTCTGAATAATGCCCTGCAGCCTTGTTGATTCACTCATAATTTTGGAAAATTCAAATGGGTGTTTAAATTAAGTAATCCTTCATCAAATATTCATTTGGTAAAAAAAAATCCATCAAAAGTTACAAGGGAACAAATGTCTTGTTTTGAAAACAGGACAAAACAACTACGCTGAGACTGTGTATAGCCATTGGTATCCCCATCCACAGGGAAGTTTGGAACCTTGCTTAGTTTTCTAGACATTAGACAAATTAAGTATTTTCTAGTCACCACTATTTTCCTAAGAAGTGTGATCAGCTAGAAGTTTTAATGGGATTGAAAAATTGAGATCTAGTCTTTACTGTGGTATTCTATAATATATTGTTTAATAATTATACTTTATCTTCAAGCTGTATTTGTGGCTCCATATGGAGATATGGAGCAGAAGAGAGGGAAACGGACATTGACAAGGGTAATACCTCTCTTCTGTTCAGGAACACTTAAGTGGGATTTGTTCAAAAGCCAAGTGAATTAAAAACTCATATACAGACAAATAATTGTTTCCATGAAAATATTTTCCTGCTGCGAAATGAAAATATTTTTAGCAATTAAGTAAAAGAAATCAAATTTGGTAGTCTAAACTGCAACTCAGTCTGGTTTTTACTGCACTTTGGAATTATCACTAATTTTATTACACATTCTAGCTTGTTATATACAACATATTTTCATCTTAAAATGAACACCATTTTCTCCCTGGTGAATGACTCCAGTAATTACAAAACCACCTAATCGATCTTTTGTATTGTTTACTGGTTTCTTTGGTGAAACAGACAGGCACTTTTTATGGCTTCTAAATTATTTTATTATTTTAGGATTCTATAAGAAAAATTTTTTTTTACTTCAGAGGGATCACATTTAAGCCTATGCCTCAAACTTCTACCTGAATGAATTGTCTATAGATTTTTCAACTGTGCTGTGGTTGGATATAAGTACTTTGAGTTTCTGTTTTATTTCAATCTATTATTTGTGTTTACAAATTATGTCTTCAGAGTTGAAAGTTCTGCAGAAAATCAAGAAGTGTTTGTTTCTGAATACATTACATTTCTCCCTCCCCCTGTTTTTATTCTTTATTACTCCAGTCAGTGCGCTGAAGCATGACAAGAGCTCAAACTCGGCAAACTTCCAAGATGTGGAGGATACGCCTGACAGATGTGTCTTGGAAGAGTCTGAGAGTCCAGGTGAGAGGCATTTAAAGACAGTCACCAAGTATCAAGTGATAAATCTGACACAGCTTTTGGGTCTGTAAAAAAAGCACATTGTAATGCTGTTTCCTTTTTAGCAGCTGCAATGTCAAATTAATGGTCACCTCCAGGGGTCACAGTGTGGAGCTGTTATCCTTTCCTCTTTCATCAAGAATTCAGGTCTTAGAAAGGATAAAGGCTTTATGACCAAAAAGAAAGCTGACACTACTAGTTCATTATAATTAGTTTTGGACTACACTGCTTACTTAATATATGTACAATGTCTGACCCTTTGAAGGTAGCATGAGATTATGAAAAATTAGAAGGACTGTATATACTGCAGTTGAACGTAGCGGCGGACATTCAAACACTGTATCTCTGGAGGAAAGCAAATTGGTAGTGTTAAATAGCTTGATTCTTTTCTTTAAATCAGCTCACAATCATTATTTCATTTTAATGGCTCTTAACATTGATTCAGCTAAATACAGGAACATCCATAAAGTGCATTCTTTTTGGTGACTAAAAGATTTATCTTCATGTAGTTTCATTATCTTTCTCGTTATGGAACATCTACGAAATTTATTAAATGAATCCCAAAGGGAAACAATTAAATATAAATTGTATTGAGTCACAGCTGATTAAAAACATTCTGTGCAACTAAATACTAAGATCTTTTAAGCAAACTGTGAGTTTGACCCACGTACACCATATACGTAACCTGCATGTAGTCCTCATTAGTGAAAGAGTTAAACATCTTTCTTCACTAGATATTTTCCTTCCCTGCTTTATCTGGCTTCTGTGTACCCTCTTGCATCTTTGTGTGCTCATCCGTGTATCATATTTTTGATTCATCGTCTCTGCGGCCTGTCAGCTTAGTTAAGAGATTTCCAAATCTTGCCGCCTGTGCTGACAGGGGGCAGCTGCCAACAGTCCCCTGATCCTTCCCCAAGGAACACTGCTGAGATTTAATTTTCAGTCAAAGGGTGCAGTCTGAAATCCATGTCAGGTCCCCTAAGTCATCTCAGAACCCAGATAGGACCCATGTCCGGGGGATTATATTTCAGCACACTCCACTCCTCCAAGATTCCTTGGGAGTTCAACTGCTGTCATATACCTGATTTGAACTACATTCCCTTTTCATCTTTTCCACAGAAATGAACACCAGTGTATGTTAGAATAATTGAAACCAATGAATTGTAAATCCGTATTCATTTTGAAGCCACATAGGCTTGGACTCAATGCTGTATGGCAGAAACCAGCATAAGATTTAGAAAGAAATAGATAATCTACTCAGGAAGGAGCAGTTTAATTCCTTACCGCACCTACAATCTGTGGTGCATGGCACCTCCTTCAGAAACTGTCTACAGTCCCTTCAACAATGATTATGGGCAAAAATGTGGATTGTCCAAGTTCTGATCTGTTCTGAAGTAAGAAAGAAAACAAGGTGGCACTAAAGCGTTTGGGTGAGAATTAATGTACCTTAAAGATAACATTAATTTTAACCTTAAATTAATTCTGTGTGGCAAAGTGTACACGTTTGGACAGGGAATTGAATATCCAATTCTGCACTCTGCGTATCTATATGAAATAATGGAAAGAATAAAAGCCTGTCAGGAGGTGAATATTGACTGGCAAAAATACACGTTGATAAAGCATCTAAACTTAAAAACTGAGTTCCATTCGGTCCATCTGACATCATTAAACTAGTAATAAACAATGAATTACTCTGGCTTTTGTTTCTGGCCATTCCTGCATTTTAAGACATCTTGTCTTATAGGTCTGAAAACCTCAGGAGATTTCACTACTGGTCTCACTGCTTTCCACTGAGAATTTGTGGCTTGGTTGTCATGGAGACATCGTATTTCTCCAAGAATTGCTCATATTGATCCGTGGACAGGCGTAAATGGCCAGGCGAACGTGAGGAGTAAAGGGGGTTGGGCAGTACTATAAAATGACCAGAGGTTATGGGTCGGAAATAAGCTCATAGCAAACACTTAGGTAAAGAGAAAGAAACAGTTTTATTTTGTTTCAGGATTTCGTTTTTGTGCTTTATGCCATTGTCTTCTTTCACTATAGACTGAAAGAAACTTGTTAGTCACTTGTCATGTCAGATCTTTGGTGCTTGTCCTGACACAGCTGTCAGCCTTCCAGCTCTGTGCAGTTCAGGGACACACAACAAAGAGCTAGGAACATGAATTATTTATTGCTCCTTGTGCGGATGAAATTCTGTGATAAGAAATTAAGACACTTCTGACAGAAGTGCATGTTTGAAAGGAAAGATTTGGTAACACAATACATTTACTTAAAACTTACCACTTATTTTTAGTAGCAAACAGTGAAACAATAATTTGACATTCAGTTGGCTATGATTTTCTCTAGTATTTCTCAGGTGCTTTAACTTTGAATTGTATCTTGGAATTTGAGAGTGCCTGGGAGGTCAGCATTGGGTTTGGTGAAACCTGTGACTTTAGAATCTCTCACACATACTCAAAGTCTGGGAAAACATACAAACGTCATTTATAAGTTTTTATTAAAAAGTCTATATATGTGTTTTGCAGAGTCTCTTGTGCTTCACTTACAATATGTTGTCATATGTGCAAAAGTGATGTTAAGAAATATATTGATTTTATTATCTCTTCTGGTGAGGAAAAGGTGAAAATATGACTATACCTGCAAGGAATTCCAGCTATTCCTAGAAAGGGTTCTTTATTACAACTTCTACCAGAATCAGGAAGGCTATAGAGCAACCACTAACAGACATATCTGTGCATTGTGTTTTCTAAAGGTGAAAGGTGCAGTCTCTAACCTTGACATTAGACTGAGTCTTATTTTCAAAGTGATCTTAATTTTCTAAAATCACATAAAGCTTACTCTGCTTATTTTGCTTTCACGTTTTCTGTGTGTCTGCTCATGTTCTCACTGCTCTGGATGTGGGCCTCCAGCAATTGTAGGAAAAGGCGTATACTCAGATGAATAGCAGGAATCCATTTGACTACCCAAGACACCAATCTGAGATTTACCTGTGATTTCTTGTGTTCAGTGTGTGATCTGAACTACTCTCAGACAGGTAATGAAACCCCTCAACCTGCACTTTTCTCTTGGATAATTCACAGCAAACACTTTTCACATGTGATGGACACAGGTAAATATCAGACTGCAGTTTCTTGTCTAAGTGAAATGGATTTTAGTTGCTCCCTTCATATGCCTACAAGCTGCCATTATCTGTGATAGTGGCTCATGTCTATTTTAGCCCACACACAGAGGAGATGCTAGGCTTCTCTCCCAGATGCCTAATAGTAGGTTTATCACTGCCATTTTCCTCACATGCTGAGGACTACTCCTGTTTGACATGCAAAGCCTTGGCTTTTCAAACTTGTCTCTGCTGTGGCCTTGAACATAATAATCAGATAAGAATTACAAGAGCTTTTTGTAAAACTTGACTTTTAATCATGTCAACCCCCCATAAAGAATTCACCATGCCTTAGAGTGCTCCTTTAATATAAATAAATATTCCCAGCAGTGTTTTCCATTTTATCAGACAAATTTTCTACGTTTAGAGAAACTGAGAAAAAGGCTGAAACTGAGTGAACATGGATGTGTAAGTTAGACTTCTAGGTCTGAGCTATTCACCCAAGTTTTCTTGTACAAACAATGGTGGAAAATTCACACCTCCAGAGGACATATCATCTTGTCCAAAGGGAGTTTTAAGGGGATTGAAAATGCTCTGAATTTTGTCAGTCAAAATCTAAGAGGAGTGTAGCAGGACTTGACACAACTTGATGTGTCTTAGCTTTCATATGTGGTGCAATCCCACCAAGGAGGTTTCTGCAAGTATAGCTCTTATGAGAAAAGGGAATAGATTTGGGCTGAAGTCACGAGAAACAATGTAGGCACACATGCCCCTTGCCTCTTATTTCCCCCAACAGAGAGATTGCAGCAGACTAGGCAATAGACTATGACTTCACTTGGTAATAGAGGGAGTTGAGTTGGAAGCTGTAGATGAAGATGGCAGAGTATTTTCTATCTTTTGGATGAAAACCATGTAAATGGTAAGAAATATGCTTATGGCCTTCAGTAACCAGACAGTCTCTGCCTGAGTCAACTGGTCACCTTCTGTGGCTCATGATCTCTCCCATCCCTTCATTCCAAAAACATTGTTCATATTAAATTTTTCCCTCTTCATTTTTTGACTTTTCAGGACAGAATGTAATTCTGGGTATATAACAGGTAATACTGAAAATCTGAGCAGCTTTCATGGTCTTACTTAGTTGCTTGTCCTAGGCAGACCTTGGCACAGCAATGGGAAAGGTCTCTGACTGTCCCTGAAATACAGTCTGAGAGACAAAACTGCAGCAAATAGGAATGAGAATGAGGACATGTATCAAGAACAACAGATTCTTATTAGCCACAGTGTGCTTAAAAATACAGCACTAAAATTGTGACTATCTTGTTATCAGGCAAGTTATAATCACTCTATCGAATATTCACTTACCAGCTCCAAGTTCCATCCACTGGAGAGTATGTTATTTAAATCAGCACTGTGTCACCTATATGCCTGTTGATCAGTACGTAGGCAGAATGTAAAAGTAAATATTCTGTAAATTTCCAAGTACGAAGCACCCTAGCAAAGCATGATTTTCTTTTTCTGTATTTGCATCATCATGAAAAGTGGGTAGCAGTAAATGAGGACTGATTCAGGGACGGAGTGCTGGAGGTTGTTGATGATGATGATGCATGAAGCAAGAAGAGGATGCAACAGTAGGGGCAGCCCACTGTTCACAGGCACTGATAGCCCATATTGCTCAGCAACTGTGTATAAAATGTTAGCACCTCAGAATAATTCCAGAAAGATTTTCTGGAATTTCCAGTGTAGGCACTGATGATTCATAAGAATTTCACTGCAGTAGATGTAGTGTCACATCCTATCAGCATTCTGGGTTACTATTATCATGACTTACAGGTTTTGTTGTGTTTTTTTTTAAATAGTAAATCAAACTGTAAAACCAGAAGGAATGGATACTCTTCCTTCACACCTGACAGGAGTCACCTCCAGAGGCTGAGGACTTGTGCCCATTTTCCAATCGCTTAGTCAATACCTCCTTCCCTGGAAAGGGATCCCAGCTACTTGGCTTCCCTACCCTCTAATTCCAGACTACTGGCCCCGTTATCCCAGCATCGGAGCAGCCAGGTGCTAATGTGTTTGCCTGGACGACAGCTGGAATCCTTTCGCATATCTTGCAGCTCAGGGATAGAGATCAGGTGGTTACCATCTCGTTTATGAGTTTTTTGTCTTCCTCCTCCTGTTCTCGTGGTGGCCCTGCTCTAGAGTAGTCTGCCTCCTCACTGTCAAGACATTATGCTTCTTCCTTCTGCTCCCTCTTAGGAGGAGCTTCCTCTTCCCTTTCTAAACAAGCTGATTTCCGCTTCCAAGATTTATTCTTGTGTATGGGGGCAACTGATACCCGGCTTGGTTCCCTGGTTTAGCTGCAGTGCCTGTAGCCAGGGTTGGAGTAGCCACAGTGCCTGTCGCCAGGGTTGGAGTGAGCGCAGTGCCTATCGGTTTGTTTTCCCTCTCTTCTCCCTGAGGGTGCTGCATAATACCAAGCAGCATTTGGTAGATACTAGCCAGGGCCCAGCACCGTGCGATGAGTTCTGCTTCTTTGGAATAACCGCAACATTTTCTTTTCAAGCATTCTACCACTTCATCAGGATCCTGTAGTTGTTCGGGAGTGAAGTCTACATAGTAGACATCAAGAAAATGTGTATCTCTCTGTGTCTATGACACCAATAGACAGAAAGATGATAGATAATATGACAAATATACAAGATATCCATTAGACTGGGAAAGAATAGCATGTGCTTCTTTCTCGATGTTCATGTACTCATGGAAGGTGCTGTATCTGTTTAAGCAGTGTTTCTCATACAAGTAATATTTAAAATTCAGGTTGTAAATATTACCATACATCGAATAAGAAGAAATCATGAAGGTAAAAACTGATGATTGAGAGTGCTTTTCTGTGGAATTCTAATAAGCCATGACAGAATTAAAATATAATGCCTTATTAGTATAACTTCCTATTACTTCTGTTTACAGCTATTGTAGGATTAGTTCTGCTGAAAGGAAATAGATATAATTTGAAAATTATATTTGCAGAGGAAACATAAAAAATCTATTAATTTAAAACAGAAATTATCTTTCTGCTGATCCACTGGAATATTTTCCTTTAAAACAAAAAAGGAAGAAGGAGGAGAAGGCTGTTCAGGAGAAAAGTTTTGAGCAGCACTATACATTCTCTTGAGCTGTTTTAGGTTCCATATTGCTTCTTGTACTATAACAATTATAACATAAACAGTCTTCTGGAGGTAGATTTGTGATATTTTTTAACACTAGCATGTTGGTGCTAAAAGTTTTCATTTGATTACAAAATTTATAGTTTATTACTCTATAAAAATTTTGTAAAATAACTTATTTTTTAAAAACAAAATCTTGCCTGTTACCTCAAACTTTAAAGTCACTAAGCCAGATGAATGCATTTCTTTTCCAGATGACATGAAGCCACATCCCTGGATATCTAAGGTGTGCTCCTGTAAGGTGTGTTAAAAAGCCCCGCTTAGCCGAAAGAATTAGAAGATGCACAAGAACAGTCAAGAAATAGGACGTATGTGGCGTGGACATGAAATGGCTTGTTGTATTTATTATTGTATACCTTTAATAATTAATTTGCAGAAGAAATACCTTCCATGAGATCAGCTTCTTTTTGCTGATTTATTGACTTCAATTCACACTTCCATCACTAATAGATTTACATTTATTCAATTAAATTTAGATAGTTCTAACATAGAAAATACCAACTTTTTATTTTTAGATGTTTTTCACTAGTTTATGTAGTGATCCCAAATCTTACAACTTTGATTGACCATAAAACATTTGCATCAATTTTAATATTCTTTTACATACATCAAATTTAAATTTTTCTTTCTCCTTGCTTCTGACTTTTATTACCAATAACATTTTAACACTGAGCAAAACTAAATTAATTTGAAATAATTAGAATGTTGTTTGCATTTAAAGGAAAATGCACATTTTGAATTAAACATAGAATATTTAGAAACAGCTAAAATATAAAGAATGCTGTGTGCACAGGACAGCATGGGAAATTGATTATAAATCTGGTCATGTCTAGGATGTAAATTTTCCTTTTCTATAAATACTGCCATCACCATCATCTGTAGAAAAGTAATACCAATATGAAGTTGGAGAAGCCCATTGGAGTCCTCTTCTGAAATGATATACTTCATTGAATTTCTATTTGTGCTCATTGGGAAAAACAGCTATACATTTTTGTCTATTCAAAAATATATCATTATGTTTGGAGAATATTTGCAGTTTATTAGATGCATTTATCACCTAACGTTCTGGGGGATTTATGCTAGTTTGACAAAGAATGGCCGCTCAGAGCAGTAAGCTCACTTTCTGTATTACCAATAGTTGGAGTGCTAATGAAGTCAAAGGGACTTGGGGAAGTGCTTTTCTGGATCTGTATCTTGTGGTGGAAATCATGGTCTGATGTTACCCTTCCTGTCACGTTAGCCATAAGGTGCCTAAACTAGGAGAGCAAAAATTTTTTCAGTGTGGAAAGATTCTCTGGCAATGAATCTCTTTCTTACTTGTGGGGAAATGTCATGGCTGCAGGAGTGACAAAACCAGGTTTCTGTTGCTGTACTATGGCTTGAGATTGGTTAAATATGAAACAGACATGAAACCTTCTTTTTTCTGCTTTTTTATATCCTACGAGTCCCTATCTCTAAGTGCAGTGTATGGCAGCGAGGTCTTCAGAAACATCAAGTGGAAGGGCCTTCTGAGAAGTAGTATTTCAGTTTCAACTAAAGAATATGTCATTAAAATAGGCTGCAATCTAGAGAAGATAAAGGTATTTAATGTTATTTTTCTATAATTGTAAATACCATGCAGAAAAATGACATCTTTTAACAGAAAAGTCACTGGTTTTTACACATCTGGTATTTTTCAGAAACAACTTTCCTTATTCTTAGAAGGCATTTTCCTATGTAAAACATATCTTTTGTTTATATAAGCTTGTATTTGAATTAAGGTGACTAAACAATCTGGATGTTGAGTGTTATGGCTTCATTCTTTCACTTATTGGATGTCTGGAATATTTTCATTGACTTGTTTATACTTGTACAACACAACTGAGAGCAGAACATGTCTTCAGCTGACATATATCCTCTTCTTAACTTTTATGGTTAAATCAGAGTTGTAAACATCAAGAAAGTAAAAATAAAATTGCAAATATAACTACAGGAACTTGGTAACACTACAGGAATCTTGCAGACAGTAAAACAAATGGAAAATAAATGATGGACTTTGCTATCTCCTTTGCCACACATCCTTGTCAACAGTCACCTCTAGTTTGCTGCAGTAGTCTTCCATTGGCATTGGAAAGTCTATTTCCCTTCACAGCAAACATTACTGCTTTGCATCAGCATCTGCTCACTTGAGCCAGCTCTGTTCTTAGTGCCAGGGTAACAAATCTCCTTCAAACTATTTCTACTAGATATTTTAAAAACTGATGTGTTCAAAGAGGTCTCATAGCTCAAGGAATTGGTATTGTCCATAACACCCAGTACTGCTGTAGTAGCAATTACATTTGTGCAACACAATATTTGATTGCTCGTCTTTAATTCTGCAAAGCAGTGCACATCAGCAGACTGCCAATGTAGACAGCCCTTTGGAATGGTTTGTGCAGTGATGATTGGTGTTTGGCACATGCTTATGCGTGCTTTGTGCTAATTATAATTACAGTATCAGTAAGGTAAGGCAGGAACTTTTTTTTATTAGGTACATTTATTTCCCAGTAAAGCAAATGTATTTCCCATGTGGTCTGGATGTCTTTCGAACAACCAACTTTACAGTATATGCTTAAGATGAACTCTTGCTTAGAACAATCTTTTTGCATCAAAGTGACAATTTTAGAGCTATATACAAAAATACATATTAACCTCCTGCAATTGTTTCTCGTAAGCCATAACTGAAGAAACATTTCTATACTAATGCAGTCTGATGTACCACTGTATTCATGCTTATGGAGATTGATTTTACAACAAAGTTGCAAAGTAATTAAGAATATATTTTTCTTTTGTGTTACCCTGAAGGAATCATGTCAAAAGGAGTAATGTGCTAATATTTTAGAGTAGTTGTCTAACCTTTAGATATGGGGTAAAAAATTCATGATACCTAAACTGCTTAAGGAGCAAAGTCTTTTTTTTTTTTCATCCAGAAGTCAGAGTCCATTAAACTGTATGGCTCAAGTTGTGGTTTCATAGTCAGTTTTAAGCAGTATTAGGACAGCCTGCCGCTGCAATTTCTCCCCACTCCAGCCATATGCTTCTATATCTCCTCATTATGTTTGCACTAGTGCTTGTATGACCAGGCTGTGACAAGACAAGCACTGGCCTCAGTGCAAAGAGCAGAGTAGGAGCAAGCAAGCCAGGGTAGGAAGAAGGCAGAGATCTCATGTAGGTGTGGGACAACCCACACATACATCAGCATTATCTCAGCATGAAATTGCAGTTTTAGGGTGCTATATGCAGGGGTCTTTCTTGCAAATAGATTTGCAGCTTTCAAATCCTATAGGCATTTTTTATATTATGTGCATAATTCATTATATTATTTTAAAAAAAAAAAGGAATTTTAGCATAAACCCAAACCAAAACTCATCAACATTTCTTTGATTTTTGGGATTCTGAGTTTTACAGATGATTCATACTTGCTAAATGGTCACGGACCTAGATTCCTGCCTGGAAACATCCCTAAACTTTGAACTGTTCATTTATGGCTCCAAATCCAAACATTATACTTTGAAATCTCTTGTGCTATTTACATGTTTTAAATTTGATCATTGAAATCAACTGCTTCCATTTCTGGGTTGTATTTCGTTGAGCAATGCTTTTCCCCAGTCCAGTGAAAGATGTTCTGAAAGCAAATTGGCATAAAACTTGAAATATATATATATGAGATTCAGTGTTTCTTTAAAAAAAGAGACACTTTAACAAAACCACTATGTAACAGGGCTACAAGCTCCAGACAACACCAGAAATCTAGCAAGGGAAATGATTTTGCAAATCTGACTGAGATGAAGTGTTGAAAATTTGGAAAAGAATGGGACAGGTGCAATAAGCAGCCTTATGTCTTTCCAGGTTTTTACTCCTTTTGAAAGAGCACGTTCTCTGAAGGCAGACTAAGGCAGTGAACTGGAGCACAAATCTCAAAGTCATTGTGCAAATTCTGAATAGCTAGCAAGCATGCACATTACTGATGGGGGATCTGTGAAGACAAAGTCCTGCTTCTCGCAATGGACATTTCTGCTGAATTTTGCAGGCCGTTCTTCTTGCATGAGAAAAGGAAGCAGAGGAATTTCGAGGGCTGGATGGTCTTCTCCTTTTTCCTTTCTCATAGGATATGCAGTCTGAACTGCTAGGCAAAGCTCGTAGAATTATTACTAGAGCTTGAGTTGGGTTATAATTTGAATTCATAGATCCCCAAAGTGAAAATTCAGCAATCTTATTTTTGAAGAAGTAATACTGAACTTGGATGCAACATAAAATTCACACAATAACCTAGGATTGTCTTATTGGGGACCATGGGAAGTTTGTTTCTTGAATGACACCTGCTGGAAAGTCTAAAATGTGTCCAAGTGCTGT
>VYZW01053803.1:52881-67617 GCA_013401315.1 Balaeniceps rex | reverse complement strand
TAGTATTTATTTTCATTACTATAGTATGTTCAATATTACAACACTGAAGAAGAATAGGTAAAAGTCGACGTTGAATTTACACCAGAATATAAGGATGGTGCTACTTTCTTTAGGAGATTTAGGAAATCTTTTTTTTAATATCAGTTCAGGACACAATCTTTTTTCCATAGATACCTAACTGACATTTGAACTGGTAAAAAAATAAAGCGCCATTTTAGAAAATATCTAAAAAAATTAAGCTCTCAGGTTTACAGGTTTAAAAGCTATTTTTTTTAGTTAATTTTCTTGACTTTTTATCAAGTTTGTAATAATAAGTGTGAAGAGGATTTTGACAATTTATATGAAAATCATTACTGTGGCAGAAACATTTTTGATTTGTGACCCCATGAATGCAAATCGCAAAAAAAATAATTTTAAGTATTATAAAACTCACTTAGCTCAATTTCTATGCTTTTTTTTTTAGATTAGTATCAAGCTACCTCAGTAGCTTCTTTTCGAGAATATTTAGAGTAGTAATATTTATTAAAAGGGAGAAACTACTAACAAATGTCAATCAGATATTGGATAAATACTACACTGAAATTAAATGTGGTTTTCAATATTGGCTATCTTTCCTGGTTTCACTTTGTTATTTGTTTGCTCTGTGTTTGTTATTACATTTGCTTTTTACCCCAACCTATAGAGAGGGAATTTCCTGATTTTTGCTTTATAAAGCTATCATAGTCCACAATGACACTAGAGAACTATCTACATTACATTACTGCTTTTATGAAATTGTGTTGCAGTCTTCCAGAACGAAAAGGAGGGTTGCAAATGGCTTACACTAGAGTATGAATCACTTACCTTCAGTTATAGAGTATGTGTGGAAGTTACAAGAAATAAAATTTTAATTTCTTTATCCTATTTGTTATGAAAAGATGTAATGGTATGTACAACAGCATAATATTTTACTAGTTTATGAAGCCAGTTAGATTTATGGCCATGGTCCAGGTAGCCCTTATATTCAAATACACAAATTTTCTCAGTGGAATTCATAAAATTATTAACATGGTTGAAATTTATCACAGCACAAATACTTTGCTAGGTCAGTGCTTATATGACACTTATGTTGTGAGCTACTCCTTTGTCTTACATGGAGATCCTAAATTGCCTAATCCAGGAGTACAGCTTCGCTTCAACAAATGATAAATAAGATATATAACCTGACCACTGTAGGAAATTAATTTTATTTACTGTGTGCAGTGAGAGGTTACAATGTAGGGTGGTCATAAAGAAAA
Organism: Balaeniceps rex; assembly: GCA_013401315.1. NCBI lineage: Eukaryota > Metazoa > Chordata > Aves > Pelecaniformes > Balaenicipitidae > Balaeniceps > Balaeniceps rex. The sequence goes on along the minus strand of VYZW01053803.1, from coordinate 66,340 downwards.
TAGATATATCTGGTTTTGACAAGTCAAATAGAATGGCCAAAGAAGAAAATAACACAGCTTGTGCCAATATGTAAAGTAAACACAGTGCTGCTTCAGATAACTCACAATGCTGATTTAAAATTGTTATGATTTTTCTCAATTGCCCAGAAACTATCATGCTATATTAAATTTAAGTTTATCATCTCTACATAAAAATAAGAACATTTATCGTAGACACAGACTCAAATCTCAGTATTTTCATAAAGTATTCTCCAGAGAAAATAAACTGGATGTGATTTATCCTTCTAAAAGTTGACAAGATTTCAAAGGAAAGAAAATGTTTCTTAATAAAAAATTAAGTTATTTTGACAAACTACTGATAAAAAAGGAGGTTTTATAGCTTACATCACTTTTAAGAAGATATGGAAAATCATTAAAGATACAGTTAAAAGATTTATGACTGCAGCTGATTATCAGGAGAAGCCACTCTTTCACCATAAATATAGCATTTATGGTTTCATAGTAAATTTCTATTAAGCCAAATAAATCCGCTTTTCAAACAAGCTAAAGCTTGATGTTTATAGGCATCTACCTGATTTATGTATCTTAAACCATCAAAACACATAAATTATTAATATAAATAAATAAATACATGTATACAGTTTTTCATGTATCTTTCCTACCTTGACTCTCATTGTCTCTACCAGCCTTCTATTACATATACATCACACAGCTTTTTCTGCTACATACTCTGTTTTGGGAAGGGGGCTTCTTATTTTAGATGAATTCAGTTGCTTTCATTAGAATGAGTCCTGCATCAGGAATGGATAATTCCCACTGCTACTGGAGTTAAAAAAGCATAGCCATGATTTTTTTTAAACTGAAAGGTGTATGTTATATTAATGATAATTCTAATTTTTTGCTTGTTTATGTATGCCCTTTACATTCACACCAGGTTCTATTCAGACCTGTCCTGTTTTCCACATTTGTAAAATAGTCTCAAAAATGAAAGAAAAGATGGGAGAAAACTATCGATCTATTAGTTCTAAATAAGCAGAACTGTGAAGTGACTGAGCTACCCATCAAAACATTACTTCTTAAAATTAGCTCTATTCCAGTATAACATTTGTTATTATATGATGCTTCATTCTGACTTACATATTCATATGCAATTGGATAATCCTCCTGGCATATCATAGACTTAGATATGCATTTATGTTAATATCTCAAACTTGATATTCAGACTATGTGCAGCTAGAAAAAAAATCCCATGTACGGGAATTGCAAAAATTGTAAGAATTTACATGAAAATCAGTTTTTACTTTGGATGTCTTATGTCTTTGAAACGTATGAATTATTTTCCTCTTTTAACTTAGCTAAACTCTTTAATACATTTTGAATCTGCCTCAAAACATCACTTATAATATATTTTATAGTATATTTTGCAGGACAGAACATGCAATGACAATTATCTATATTTGGAAGGTTCTCATTACTGTTGTAATCTTTTTTGCAGCATAGCATGACTGGACCAAATTTCAGGAGAATTATGGAATAGTTTTCTTCCAATGTTATGTCTCTTTGTTCCTGGCTGCTGCTAAGACTCTCTTTCTGTTTCTGCAATCTGAAGTTGTAGCAAGAATTGTATTCTCTATTTTTTTCATCTGAAGTGACCTTTGGCAGGCTTCCTCTAGCACTGAACCGTATGCATATAGGTCATCTTGGATTGGAGGAATTAATTTCCTATAGGAAAGTTGTAAAATTGGTATATTGTCTTCCAGAAATATGTGAAAATATACATATTTTGGCTTGGATTTGGCTTTCTCTCATTCCTATGAGCTTGTCCAGTACTGCACTATATTTTACAAATTCTGATTTAAATTCTTTCCATTCAACAGGAAGCCATAGTTTTCCACTTTGTCCAGCTGCTGTTTCACTTGGTTACACATTATCCAGAGAATGTTACTGTGCTCTCATTTTCCAACACAGAAGAAAACTTCTAGTTGTTTTGATATACTCAAAAATTTGAGAACTTTTCTATAAATCTATAGGAGACATGTGGAACAAGATGTGATTACTCTAGTAGTAACATATATCTAAATTTGGGAGGTTATTTCTGAAGAGAAAAAGTACTGAGGAAAGGTCTCCAGTTCATGAAAGGCACTCAGCAGGAAACACATAGTGCTGAGAATATGCAGGGTTTTCATTATATGAAATTAAAGGAGTCTGTGAAATACTGGAACATTTTTCTCAAAATCAGTGGATACCAGAACTATTTCTGATAAAACTTTCCTTGTGTTAGTTTCCTAGCAGATATTTTTCAGGTTTCCTACATCTTGCTTTTTTGTGTCTCTGTATCTTATATCTGTATCTGCAGACCTCCAAGATGTCAGCAGTCCACACTGTATATTTAGTATAGCCAAAGAAACAATTTTCACGGCATCAGTGATGCAAGGCTTACTCAAATCTTAGCTCACCAGCAAATCTGGCTGGAAGTTTTCTAACGAAACAGAGTTTGACTGGAAAATGTCAGTTCATCAAACCTGAATATGGTTTATAAAAATTAATGTGATTCAGTGAACCACAGAGGGCTCACCTCATAGTCTCCTGGAAATACCATATATCTGGGTTGGTGATTCACAGAATCACAGAATGGTTGAGGTTGGAAAGGACCTCTGGAGGTCACCTGGTCCAAACCTCCCGCTCAAGCAGGGCCACCTAGAGCTGCTTTCCCAGGACCATGTCCAGATGGCTTCTGAATATCTGCAAGGAAGGAGACTCCACAAACTCTACGGGCAACCTGTGCCAGTGCTCAGTCACCCTCGCAGTAAAACGTGTTTTCTGATATTTAGATGAAATCTCCTGTGTTCCAGTTTGTGTCTGTTGTCTCTTGTCCTGTCACTGGGAACCACTGAAAAGAGACTCGCTCCATCTTCTTTACACCCTCCCTTCAGGTTTTTATATACATTGATGAGATCCACCCTGAGCCTTCCCTTCTCCAGGCTGAACAGTCCTAGCTCTCTCAGCCTTTCCTCATAGAAGAGATGCCCTTACTTATTCTAGTGACCTTTCACTGGACTCTCTCCAGTATGTCCATGTCTCTCTTGTACTGGGGAGCCCAGAATTGGACACATTATGCCAGGTGTGGCCTCCCCAAGGCTGAGTAGATGGGAAGGATCACTTTCCTCAACCTGCTGCCAACTCTCCTCCTAATGCAGCCAGATGGTCAGCTCTTAGCATGTACTAGTGCCTGGGATTGTTCCTCCCCAGGTGCAGGACTTCACACTTCTCTTTGTTGAACTGCATGAGATTCCTATCAGCCCATTTCTCCAGCCTGTCAAGGTCACTCTGGATGCCAGCACAACCTGCTGGTGCTTCAGTCACTCCTCCCAGTTTTGTATCATCTGCAAACTTGCTGAGGGTACACTCTCCGATCATCCAGATCATTAATGAGGATATTGAACAGTATTGGACCCCAGGTGTGCACCACTAGTTACTAGCTCCAACTAGACTTCATACCATTGATAACAACCCTCTGAGCTCAGCCCTTCAGCCAGTTTTCAGTCCACCTCACTGTCTGCTCATCCAGTCCTGCCTGACTAGCCTGATCTCCTTCTACAACAAGGTGACCCACTTAGTGGATGAGGCAAAGGCTGTGGGTGTTGTTTACCTGGACTTTAGTAAAGCCTTTGACACCATTTCCCACAGCATTCTCCTGGAGAAACTGGCTGCTCATGGCTTGGATGGGCATACTCTTTGCTGGGTAAAAAACTGGCTAGATGGATGGGCACAAAGAGTTGTGGTGAATGGAATTAAATCCAGCCGGCGACCGGTCACAAGTGGTGTTCTCCAGGGCTCAGTATTGGGGCCAGTTCTGTTTATTATCTTTATCAATGATCTGGACAAGGGGATTGAGTGCACCCTCATAAGTTTGCAGACTACACCAAGTTGGGCGAAGTGTTGATCTGCTCGAGGGTAGGAAGGCTCTACAAGAGGGATCTGGATAGGCTGGATCGATGAGCCAAGGCCAACTGTATCAGGTTCAACAAGGCTAAGTGACAGCTCCTGAACTTGGGTCACAACAACCCCACGCAATGCTACAGGCTTGGGGAAGAGTGGCTGGAAAGCTGCCTGGCGGAAAAGGACCTGGGGGTGTTGGTCGGCAGCTGGCTGAATATGAGCCAGCAGTGTGCCCAGGTGGCCAAGAAGGCCAATAGCACCCTGGCTTGTATCAGAAATAGGGTGGCCAGCAGGAGTAGGGAAGTAATCGTCCCCCTGTACTCGGCACTGGTGAGGCCACACCTCAAATACTGTGTTGAGTTTTGGGCCCCTCACTATAAGAAAGACATTGAGGTGCTGGAGCACGTCCAAAGAAGGGCAACGAAGCTGGTGAAGGGTCTAGAGCACAAGTCTTATGAGGAGCAGCTGAGGGAACTGGGGTTGTTTAGTCTGGAGAAGAAGGAGGCTGAGGGGAGACCTTATCACCCTCTACAACTACCTGAAAGGAGGTTGTAGTGAGGTGGGTGTAGGTCTCTACTCCCAAGTAACAAGCGATTGGACAAGAGGAAATTGCCTCAGGTTGTGCCAGGGGAGGTTTAGATAGGATATTAGGAAAAATTTCTTCACCGAAAGAGCTGTCAAGCATTGGAACAGGCTGCCCAGGGAAGTGGTTGAGTCACCATCCCTGGAGTATTTAAAAGACATCTAGATGGGGCACTTAGGGACATGGTTTAGTGGTGGACTTAGCAGCATTAGGTTTATGGTGGGACTTGATGATTAGTTACCAAAACTGGGTGATATACTTTTGGACTTAAGATATAGTTTTAAACACATCAGCAGACCCAAATCATCTGTCCAACAATAGAGAAGTCAGAATTCTGACTTCTGGTGCTTGAGAAATTACAGAGGATATAATAAAACTAAGAGATGAAAGCTTGAACTGGTATCATAGCAACTCCAGTAGATAAGTTTACATTTTCTCTTTAGTACTGAGCTAGGTTGAAAAGTCCTAAAGATAGTAGACAATCTGTTCAGAGTTCTGCAGGAATCAGATGCTTGAACAACAAAGTGTGAACGTTTTATGAAAAATTACACTAAATTAGACCTAGTCCATCTGAACAGACAAGTAGTATTTATGGTGGGAGGAAATCCAGCAGAAAAGATTAAAGCCAGACTCAATCAGAATGCTTGAGCTACCAGGGAAAAGGGAGCTCTCTGTGTGTGTGTCCCTACCTCCCCTAGCCCGCCTGGGTCATATTACCTAAATTCAGCACAGGAATGTTAAGCACATTGCTCTGGAGTAACCGATTGCACAACGTTTATATTCCACCAAAAGTTGAATAGAGGGACAACAGAATTATTTTTAACTATTTTACAACTCTGAAAATGGAAACTTAAATGAATTTGCTTTTGTTGTATGGTTACAGCAGTTATTACTTACCTGATGCAAGCCAACTCATTTTACAGAGTCCACTTGCATAGCTGACTTCTATGTGAGATACCTGTGCTATCTCTCAGCTGATTAGCTGGAGTGCAACTAGCAGTGTCGCTATTACAGCTCAACACACAGCTGTGCCTGAGCCGGCTTACTCTTGACCTGGTTTTGAAGCGTACGTGGGATTCAGACTATCACATATTGACTAATTCATCCCGACGTTGGTGGAAACTTAGAGGAAAACTAGCAAGGATCTACTGGAAGACTAAAGTTTATTTTGAAAAGCAGTGTAGGTCACGGTTGTTGGTGCCAGTCCAGCTCTATTAAACTTAGTGCCAGATTCAATGATTTATGACTGTTTGTTCAACAAATGTTAATCTATGAACATACAGAGATTACCTCAATGAGTTTAAGTTGAAATACAAAACATAAACACAATTTAATCTAACCTATAACTCTATATTTTTGTTACCACCTGTAGTTACATTATTATATCAACTCTTTTAGTATATCCACAAACTTTGTGAAATCAAAAAGAACCCAAGCTTTGCTAGTAAAACTTTGGAGCCTCTTTCAGGCAAAACTTCTTAAATAGTTAGCAAAGAAAGGAGATAAATGTATGACTAGCAAATATGTGCCACCTGTCAGTTCATTAGGCATTATAAGCACAATAAATAAAAACCCCCCACCCTTCCCTTATTAAGGCCAGTGACTAAAAGAGTAAATTTACACTTTAGACTTTCTGAAAACCAACTTGAGTAAGTTCTAGGAAGCCATCCATGAGTAGGAATCCCAAATATAATCAAAGAAAAATTTTTTATAATACCATTAAAAGAAATGGAAGTAGTAAGTCCAGCTCTCACTGGGAATAACAAATCCAGTATCTCTCACTAGACTGCAGTGAGAGACACACCATAAAAGAACATGAAAAAGTGAAAAGATGAGGAGCCATCATGGAGCTTCAGATAATGCCTTTCATTGTAGCCTAGGTGAGAGATGCTGAGAATTACCAGTGAATTTGGATGCATGTGACCACCTCTCTTTTCCAACTTGCTGCCAGGGGCCTGAGGGCACCACTAAGCCCTATTGTCCCTGCCTGGCCCCCTCCAGGGCCATCAGTCCCTGCCCCAGTGACACTGCAGCAGGGCAAGCCCCCTGCTGCAAAGTATTCAGATGGAAAGATTCCTGAAGTTAGATCAGACATACCAGAGTTTACTGTGATACCCAGTTTAATGCCCTATGTTTTCCAAAGGGATAAAAATAGGTAAAAAAGTGTTTTGATGTTATTGGCAACTCCAGTGAATGTCAAAATGTATTGCAGGAGTATAGCTTCATTTATTTTCACATTCAGGATGCTATATTAAGAATGGATTATAATTGCCATTGTACATTGTGTCAATTAAAAAAAGAAAAAAAGCAACGAAACTCTTCTTCTTGCTAGCTACCACCTTTAAAAGCCTAACTAAGAGACTCCTGTATCATTAAATATTTTTCTTCTTTTAGCTGTATCACTGCTGCTATTGCTTTTCTGTTGACCAAATGTACTGTACCTGGACATTTAAAAATCATTACTATTTTGCCCTTTAAAATTATCATTAGGGTGGTATTTCCTACACAGGCATACTCTACTCACATAGAAAATCACAGAAAGGAAACCTGAACCAAACTTGTACAATATATCAAGAATATGTGGCTTATTAAAGATCCTTTCTAAACTCCAATGACTAGAGAGGGACAAAAAGTAAAAACTTTCTAGTTGTTTTCATTTTGATAGTATTTTGTTATTTGCCTTTCAATCTCATGGTTTCTGATCAGATGCTCGTGTCTACTACAGCTACAATAAGTTTGTAATAGATGCTGAAGATTACTGAATAATCCAGGATTTTTCCAGTACTTCAGGCTGACTGTGATTGTTTTGGTTTCTAGACATCAGTTGAATCATCTCCAACAGGCTGGATTCATGCCCGGTGAAAGTCTCTCAAGTTGGTACCAAAGAAATGCATGCAGCTAAAACCATTAAATCTTTCTGAAAATAATTGCTTATGCCTACATGCAGAATAAACAAAGCAACAAAAGTAATCAAAAAGTTACCAAACAACTTTAATACATACAGTCTAAATTCTTGGGCAATAAGGCATAAATTAATCCACAGCATTGTGAAGGGCATTAACAAATTTAAAGAGTGGGGAATGGAAGCATGTTTCAGAACTATGCAAGACAGTGAAAACCTAACATTATGATATAGTCTATGTTTAGGTGGCGTTCAGGGAAACTACCTACACAACAACAATTTGGTTAGAAGGAAATAGGACTAGTTTGAGGTAAATCGTTTTTGCTACAATTTAACAGATCCAAGCATTATTCATCTCCATGTTTTCCTGTAGAAAATGGTGCCATTATAAGCATACTTGGCTAGATTTTTAGCAGATATCAATAATTAGAAGCACCTTTGTGGTTTTGTTGCACATCATTTGTGAAGAATCAAGAAATGTGTGGATATTGTAACTGAAGAATATATTTTTTCATCATGATTCTGTAAAAGATGCTTTTCAATATTCTCATGAATATTGCGTACATGAATATAGTGTTCTTCAAACAAATACATCTTGTAAATATGATAGTATTAGTCACTGTTTGAAAGAAACTAGGCAGATTGTTTATGAATTTTAATTTGCCATGTGATGAATACAGTGAAATGCAATGAACTAAAACACAAAATAATTTGAACTTTAAAGACGTACTCAAAAGCTAAAGAAACATTTGCTGGCAGATTTCATTCCCTAATGAACAACTAAAAGCATTCAGCACAAGTGAAAGAACCCTTCAGAAGCCTCTATATAGAGAAATCTTCAGGAAAGCTTCCTAGTCATTCAGTCTGGTCACTTTAGATTAGGACCACAATTTATTTAGCTGTTTGATTGCCAGCTGTTGTTGATTTCAATCACATGTAACAATTGTTCAGGGGCTGTATCTGAAAAAGGATTTTGGCATCTAAAATCTGCGTCCAAAAATGTAGTCTAAAATACCATACTGACTGAGCACTTTTATCCCATGTGAGCCCATCTGGAACACAGTGAGAAGGTGGAGTTTCTGGGGATGCCTGATCTGGCTCCAATGAAAATGTAGTCATGCATTTTTTATGGTATAAATTGTATGGTATATAAATTTATGGTATAAATTTCCTTTCACAGAAGGAAATTTTATTTAACAAGGTGATGGTCAGAGCACTTGCCTAGGCAACAAGAAACTAGCACCAAGACATCTTACCACCTTAGTACCCCCAATAACTGGATTTCAAAATCATTTTTCTTTCAGTACTTTATTGGTAGAATGCGTCTTTTTTTGTTGTTTTTGTACACTTAGGTATGAGAGGAAGAGAAATTACAGAACCTCTTTGATACTAATTTTGAATTACATTTTACTCAAGTTGATCTCAGAATGCATAAAGAGACAAATTTAGTCATTCACTTCCTTGTGTGTGTATAATCCCTGTAGGAAGAGATTGCTTCTCATAAATACTGGGGATCTTATGGTTGCCTGATAATCACATATAAATACTAAAATTCATTGTTAATGAAGCACCACTGTTGCATGTATAGGACCTCTAGGGAAGAAGTCGTGAGTCAGAGTAATAGTTTACGTGTCTGATTTCTATTGAATGATTTTATTGGAAGGGTGTTATTGAACACCACTAGTACTTTAATAAATGGCCTGACCATAATCAGCACAGTATTATTCCTCTCTAGGCTGTCTAGCAGCCTATGATAATGTTAAATGATTAAGGTTAGCATACTTTTCATATTATGCTGAATATGAAAATATTTTCTTTTGATGGCAATGTATAAAATACTATTCCTGGCAGTTGTTCATACACAAATTGTAAAATTGTCTTTAAGTTTTATATGACACCAGCACATAAAATCCATTTCACTACTCTGTGAACTACTAACAACGTAGCATCTAAGACTTTGCACTGTATCACTTTATAAATATTTGCTATGTGAAATTTAGTTCATTTCTGGAAAATTGACTTGAGTTGGGGAGCACTGAAAGCATCAGCTGCTTAAGTTCAATGTTAATGGCATTCTTTGACCTCTAAAATATCTTTCACTGTTGGCAATAAATAAGTGAATTTTACTGTAATAATTTTGCTATATTGTAAATTTCTCCAGTGGCATGGGACTATTTAACAGGAAGGGAGGTATACTGTTAGGTCAGGAAGAGAGCAGACTATGCAAATTACGTTTCCGGGGGAGGGTGTCTAGGTTCTCTGTTGAAGGCTTTGCCCTGATCCATGATGTGTGAGCTATCAGCATGACATATGTTACATTTCTTTCTTTACTGAAAAATTTAAGAGGTTACATTAACTTGTAAAGTTTTTCAGGTTACTCTGACATATTCTACAGGCAGGAACAAAAGCTCTGTACATTTTTTAAGTTAACCAAAACCCCGTTCCATTAAAAGATCTTCTTTTAAGTTGTTTACAGACTGGGAGAAAAGATCTGAGTTGTATGAAAAATGGTTGCTTGAAGATGTGAAAGAAACAGTAAAGGGAAATATATTTGACAAAGAATGAGTGATCAGGGTAGGAATTTGAGGCTAGCTAGGCAAATTGACCATAACAAGCAAGTAAGAAAGTGGGAACACAAATTGAAGAATGAGCTCAAGCACATACATGTGACTAAGAGGCAGTGAGGATAGACAGTATTGACTGTTAAAAGAAATTAGAGGAAGAGCTGGAATAGAAAGATTGAATACAATGACTGAAGAAAAAAACAACCTGGGATATTAAACTGGTAACAGAAAGGGGGAAAAAGATTGTAATGGGAAACTGAGGGATTAGAACAGCTATTTCAAAGCATAAACAGTATAGAAGAAAATGGAAGGAAATTACGTGGAAAGAAGATAAAGAGCCAAATGAACCATCTGATGACTACAAAGTGGGCATACGTAGCCAGTGTTCCTGAATCTCATCTGTTCATCAAATGACTACCAGTATTTATGAAACTCACAGGCTAGAGAACACAATTTCCTAAATGTAGGCATACATCTAGGAATCTGTCAGCACCTTAGCATGATTTTCTGTCCTCTCTGTGCTGTAACTCTTGTGCTACAAAATTAAAGGTTCCCAACCAACAGTACTAGATGATGGCGTTCCTATTCTTGCCTTGTTTCTGAAGAAAACTAAGGTTATACAGTTGCATTATCTGTCTAACACCTTTTTAACTAACTGGTCAATGTCCACCAATTTTTTCAGAGTGGAAGTGGGCTTGTTTTGCTACATATTTTGTGAAGTGCAATGACTGGTCAAGAATACAGATCCATTATTGATCTGCTGGGAAAAAAAGAAAATGGAGGGAGTCTGGCTGGTGGTACTGTGCTTGGTTACGTAGCTCCTGCTACTCAGCATACATGCAGGTCTGTACTGTTGAGGGTGTTTGTTGTTTTTCTAACTAAGCAGGAGGTAGGAAGGAGGTAGAGCTACTGGAATTTCATGGGGGTGACTATACAGAATTAGAGGCATCACAAGGAAGTAGTGAAGAGGCTAGAGATACTGGAGGACCTGAAGGCAGGAACAGGAGTCACAGGACACTAAAGGTAACAGGAACTAATGGGAAGAGGACTCCTTGATGAGCATCAGCATTCAGTACATTGTTCCCTCCAGCCCATGAATTCTGAAGCCAAGCTTCATTGAATTCCTGCATCACTGAAAGCTAAACCACTTTTTTTCTAACTCCCAAGAAATGGCTCACATGTACACTCAAAACCATACAGCGAAGGGATATGGAGTTAGAAAGCCTCAGAACTAGCCTCCCAACCTCAGTTTGTCCCTTTGTACATTGGGCAGTAGATGCCTGGTGGCATTTGTAAAATATATTTGTGCATCCCAACTACAAAAAGACCTTTGAGATGCAGTTTCTGTTTTTGAAAACATTGTTCAGTTTAATTTCAAAATTCTTTATTCTGTAGATGAGCAAAGAAATACCAATAATAAAATCATTAAAAGGTTCTCTGCATGATAACAAATTGTACTTCTCACGTTATACATAAGTGTATTCCTCCCCTGCATAGTGACTAAAATGTCTTAATACTGGAATTTAAATACTCTGTGGGCTTCCATTATAGAGTCTCTTAGTTAGTCTTTCACTAGATTTTTGTGGGGAACCAAGTTCTTTCTTGGCAGCAGACTAATAATTTTTTTACCTAGTTTCTTTAGAAGACAGACAGTGAAATAATTTGTTTCTTTTCATGTGGTTTACAAAGGCCTAAAATACAACATAGCAACAGAGGAGAGCGAATAACAAAAGTAAGACAGAAGCCCCTAAGTCAGACAAGCCAATGTAGTCAAATCCTTGACTGCTTTTTTCACAAAATATTGGTTTCATACTTAATAAACTGGTTTTCTAGTTCTTAAACTTTATTTCTTGGCTCCTTCTAAGACTAGGATTACAGGGAATGGGTTGCTTGGCAGAAGCTTTCTCCTGTTTTAGTTTATCTCACAATTCTAGTAACACTTGGTTCTTGGCTAACTGAAAATATGTTTCCCTACAGTTGAGACAAGCATTATGCAAGTTATAGAAAAATCAACTCTGTGCTCTCCTGCTGTCTTGAAGATCTGTATGGTATTATTCCCAGGAGCACAGAGTGATTGGTATCAAATTTATTCATTTCAGACCACCACAGAGTGGAATATATGTTTTTCAACAAAGTATACACACTTAATGCTATCACTTCATAGACTCCTATGTAAACAATAACTGATTTGTTCAATATTGCTTTGCAGTGACTGTGCAGTGGTCACATTAAACATCTTTCCTCACAAATTATATAACTCACATCTGGTGCCTCAACCTTGGGATCTCTGCCATGTACTGCTATATCTATCATTGCTTTTTTGGCAGAAACCTTTTCTTTTACCAGGTTTCAAACTTCATTGCATACTTTTTACATGTTGTGATAAATATGCACTTTAATTCCTGCCTTGTGCCAAGGTCAGAGACAAACAGTTAACTGTTGCTCTAGCTTTGACAACTCTTTAAAGACTCAGTAATACAATTCAGCATAAAAAACATTTCTGTCCTTTGCAGGGCATCCATGAAAAATTTGGTAAAAAAACCTTAAATTAAATATGTTATTTTTTTCAAGTTAGGAACATTACTGAATATAGCAGTTTGTATAAATTCTATTGTAACTCAAGAGATGTGTTTCAACTTCTGAATAGGCCTATAGTGAATATATTCGATGTTATTTTTTAAGGGGATTATAAGTATAGAGTGTTTTAGATCTATATTTACCCAGTCCAATAACAGTGGATCAGATTCTCTCCCACCTCACATACTTCGTAATCATTTTCCTGTCTGAACTGAATGCAAAGCATTGTTATTCTGACTATATTATAAGTTCTCTGCAAAAATGTAAATAGCTGTGTAAGGCACTGGAGAATATTATCTACTCTTTTATTCTAAATTACCATAATTTAATTGTTTCATACTTGTTTCTCCGTATTTTTTACATGTTCTTTTTCAGTTAAGTGCTCAATTAGACTCCTATTAAGTTCAATAGCTCTCATGAGCCTACATTAAACATTTACTTATTTTTTTGGATCAGAATCTTGATAGTAGTGAACATGCCATTCAGGTAACCTTAGAAATGAATATAGAGATTAAAATATGTGAGATGACTTTCAGTCAAAAGCTTTAGGAGATCAATGACATAGTTGTCAAAATATGCAATGCTTTTTTTAAAGTGTGATGCCAGTTCTGTGTGTCTATGTTTACTATGGTTTTGCTCTGATAGACTGTAAATAACAGAATTTGTCAGATCTGAATATCCAAATCCTATTATTTTGAAATGTTTCCTTTTTAGGGTAAAAAAAAATATAATAAAATTTTGCCAGTGGAAGCATTAAAGAAATTTCAGAGTTGAATTTTGGAACTGTCAAAATGAATTATTTAAAAATGAAAAGCTTCTTTTTGATCAATTCAGCAAAGTATGATGACTCAATTGCATTGTTTTGAACAGCTGTAATACCCTGTGCCTCTTTAC
>VYZW01053803.1:20211-36045 GCA_013401315.1 Balaeniceps rex | reverse complement strand
TGGGGGCAAAGAAAGGGGAAGGGAGGAGAAGTGGTAGAGAGATTACATGCTTCTCTTAATTAGAGATGTGTTTGGAACATGCACCAGCCTAGGCTTCATGTTTTGAGAAGACAAATAATACCAGGCTTTTGATTTCCACCTGAAAAGCATATACAAACAATGTGTTACCCCTTCACTTGCTGCTGTGAAGATAAACTCACTGCATTGCTAGGCACTCAGAATAGAGAAATGGGGAGCAGAGATGCACAAGGCAACTTTTATAAATTACAGAATCCAGCACTTTTTTTACTTCACTTTTCTACTTTTCCTAAAAAGAGATTAGGGAAACATATAATACAAAGTATTTTCTCAATTGAATAATTTTAATAATATGCATTTCTCAACAAACACTTGTAATGGGACCTTTGTTTAAAAGTTAGCCATGTGTTACATTAGGAGTGTTGGCAAAAAAGGCAATTTTTAGGCTCCATCTAGATAATGGTGTGATAGTAGAAGATATTACTATTAATGTCAAATTTCAAATTGGTGTTTATTAAGATGAATTTAAAAAAAAACCAGTAAATTTCTTTCCAGTATTCCTTTGGCTTTCATAGTAGGAAAGAACGTTAACAATTGATTTGAACTGTTCTCTAAGCTCTACTCAGAGAAACTGATATTAAGTGCTGTAAACATTCAATTTACAGCATTTATTTCCTTGGGTTCCCTTTCCATTTGTGTGTATTACTAAATATTATATTCTGGATGACAGAGGAAACAGGTGTGATATAGCATTCATTCATACATTACTTTCATGAAATTGAAACTCTGAACACTTAACCAAATTGACATTTTCATCATCATAGTCAGATGGAAACTGAAGTGCATTTCATCCATTGCTTTCAAAAATGTTTTACTTCGGGGCTACTGAAGATATATGTTCATTACTGACTGCAAAGGATTACAGCATGGTGCAGTCCAAAATGTAATTCAAAATTCTTTAACAGTGTTTCAGCTCGGTGGACAGACAGTCAAGTGGAATTTGGAAAACCTGAAACTTAAGTTTTTGTTTTAAATCAGTTTAGTAGAGCTCATCTGCATTCTTGTACCCGTCTTGCTAGGGGATCTCTCTTTTTGACTGGAAATCCCATATTCTGATCTTTTCAATAACATACAAACCACTGTTGAAATGAACTAAAAAATTGTTGTATTTTTACAATTTGCCATTTTCCAAATTAAGAATCTTCCACACAGTTCTTGTTTCTAGTTCTCTTATTTCGCTGCTTTTTTAATGTTTTGTTAGTTGCTTACAGAGAAATACTACTAGGGTTTTTTTGTATAGTGTTTAAAAAACATTTATTTATGTTGTTCAGACCTTGAGGTCGTTTTCTTTTAAATTTATGTTACTTAAAAAATTGAATTAGTTATCTATTAAAACATCTGCCTACAATTTGTAAAGCAATGTAAGCTCCACAAAATATCCATGGAAGTTTATAAAACACATTACTTCCGCTGTGAAATAATGCAAAATCCTTCTTAAAAATCAACAGCAAATTATAAGTGAACAAGACAATGGTCTACTGTGGTGCAGCAGGCGTGCATTCATCTCCTCTTAAATGTCTTGTCCAAACTAAAAAAATTCCTATCAGTATTAGGGAGGGATTTGATTTCGGATCAGTTTTAGAGTTCTTATTTGAGACCAATCTCTGTTACACCAAACTTGTATAATAAAAAAATTCTAACTGTTCCTGAAATCATGACCAAATGAACTCTTCTTTATATATATGACAAATCAAATTATGCCTTTCTATTTCATCAGCCTTGACAATTATTTTCGTGAGTATTCAAGCCTGGATATGCCCTTCATGCCAGGTCTCTAGGTAAACCCAAATGTCTATGTAAGGTTTAAAAGTCTCATCTTTTACAACAATGTTCAAATCTAGCTATTTTGGTCTGTATAGATGACCAAGGCCTTTCACCAGACCTTACTTTGATAACGAAAAGCTCCTCCCAATGCTTTTACGACAGTATGTTGCACCCAGAAATTTATCCTAGAACAGTGTTTCCTAACAACATCATGTATGTGCTCCATGAACTAAAAATGCAGAAGAAAGACAAATGCTGGGCCTTCCTTATGTTCCTTGATTTTTTTAAAATATTTTGCATTCCTTACTCCTTGTTTTTCATTTAATTTTCAGCATTTTTTCTGGCACATTTAGCATTGATGTATGTGTGTGTGCATGTGTATGATTGCCTATATATATATATGGCACAATATATAAAAGTTACAATATTATCTCGTTTAACAGAACTAATACAGAAATTTAGGATTCATTTACATAAATTATGAGCGGAACACCTGACATTATGCCCCTAAGCTTATGTTATTTATTTAAAGGAGACTTCTGGACATAATAAAGTTAATTCATGAGTCATTCAATGTTTGGGTTTCTTAACATCATCCTGATGACACTAAACAATTGTGTCAATGAGAATCCAAGTGAAGTATGTACACGAAAGGAACAAATTGCTATGAATGGGGACTAGATCTGCAAGATTTGGATACTGGTCCACATTACAGTTTTCAAAGATCTTGGATTTAACATAGGATGAATATTTAGCAGTACAGGTAGGCAGGAAATTGACAGATAAATTTGGGTTCCTCACTGAAATCCACATTTCCTCACCATTTATACTTCATTTTTAGCTAAATTCAAATGCAACAAACTAAATATTGTACTGAATATATCCTTTGCCCAAAACAACTGCAACTAATATTGAGGAGGAGAATTTTAGACATTTTACTCCTTTTAAATTATAAAAGACCTCCTTATAATAGTCCCCTTCTGCCTTTTGCTACACTGAAAAATATTTTCTGCTACAAGCTATTTAATGCTGATGGCTGGCAGGACATACTCATATCTCAAGATATATGGTGAATGCTAGCATACAAATTGCTCTTCAGCTGTTACAAATTTCTCTTTCTTGTAGTATTGATTTCCCAGGGAAAAAAAAAAAGACAAATAATTTTTACATATGCTGGGTATTATACAGCAGGGACATAGCATAATCCCTTTATTTTTGTTGTCACTGCCCCAGTTTCATTCAACAAATTGCTCAAATAGATTCATTCACTTAAGATTTCATATATGAGACCCATATGTTTTTTATCCCCAAGAGCTGACTCTGAGGACTATGAGGTAATGACAATAATAGCTAACACCTTTTATCTTTATGAGGATTATAATCATATCCTCTACTTGTTTTGGATAGTTTGCTTTTCACAAGAGAAAAGAGAACTCTGGAACACAAAAGCACTTCTCAACTTCTGGAAGAAGACCTGTGTATGCTTTTTCCTCTGCACTCCTCTGAGACATATGCATATTCTGGCTTCCCTCAAAAATTAGAGCATGTGGATTCTAAAGATGTAGGGTGATCCAGTCAGGTACCTGATACAGCAATCAGGGGGAAAAGGACTCCTGCATGCAGTGCAAACTGTTCCTGCCTGGCACACGAGACACAGAGAGGCTCCCCTCCAGAACAACATGGAATGCCTGGATGCATGTATTCAGACTGTCAACGACCTGCCCAGTGTGTCCAAGCTCATAAATGATCTGAAGCAAAACCATGTGTTTTATAGCTTTTCTAGGGCTGCAATTCTTTTCAGTCAGATTATGTCTAACTTTCCATTTACTGACAACTATTCTTTTTTCATTCACCTATTTCAGTCAGAACACAAAAATGAAAATTTATCCATTTCCAGTACCTTTTCTGCTGAGATCCATATGGTCTCTGAAAATAAACAGCAATTTCTTGTTAATTTCCATTACATAGCCACGTAAATCCAGTGAAGGCAGCTAGAAGAAAAGGGAATACGTGTAGTTTTAGAGACATTTAGATTATCACACAAACACTTTATATTTTTAACTCAAAGGATTAATTGCAAGCATTTATTTATCAAACATTATTTGTAAGTGATCACTGTAAAGATATGGATAGGGTATTTGGATAATCTGGATTTTAAACAGAACTGCTTTGCTGCACTACCTGGGTGCTTTATAAGGTTCTATGGGTTTGCCTTACTGCAAAGAGCACTTAAAGTTGTAAAAGTAAAGTTTACAAAATAGAAAACAGGAAGTATCTTTCTTGTACCCTTTTTCTTCTTTTTCAGAAAAGTAGGTTCTTTCTGTCTCACATAATCTTTGCATAGCTTCTGAGATGATGCACACAATCATTTCTAATAATTTCTGTAGATTATATCTAAAGTGCTACTGTACTATCCCTTAGTATCTGAGTTTAAATGAGGGTTTCACCTTGCCTGTATGCTCATTTATTCTTTAGCTGAACAGATTATTTTGTTTGTCCTCAATTAGTTTTCACACTGTAGAGTTCAGACCTTAAAAGTTTCCAGCTCTCTCTTCTGGTTGTGAATACTGATGATGTAGCATATATTTGGCTCTTCTATTTTCAAGAAAATATTTCTAATGCTAAATTTTACATTCGTAGTCTATAGCTTATTGCACATTATGCCTAAACAGGTGGCCAGTGATTTTCTAATGATAACAACAATTTCATACCTAGTTGAGATGCCTTGTGTTTTATTAGGCCCAGCCAACTGTATTATCTCTGTCAAGAAATTCCAAAAAGGTCTCCAAAATTCTTCAGCTCCAATGGTTCATAAAACCACTGTGAAAAATTAGTTTTGAGGCCTTATGAATACCTTTCCATAAGATCAGTTCTTCCCTTCTATTTCTTGTTATGTGCATGCGATTATATTTATCATAGAATCATAGAATCACAGAATCATAGAATGCTTTGGGTTGGAAGGGACCTTTAGAGGTCATCTAGTCCAACACCCCTGCAGTGAGCAGGGACATCTTCAACCAGATCAGGTTGCTCAGAGCCCCGTCCAACCTGACCTTGAATGTTTCCAGGGATGGGGCCTCCACTACCTCTCTGGGCAACCTGTTCCAGTGCTTCACCACCCTCATTGTAAAAAATTTTTTCCTTATATCTAGCCTAAATCTACCCTCCTTTAGTTTAAAACCATTACCCCTTGTCCTGTCACAACAGGCCTTGCTAAAAAGACTGTTCCCATCTTTCCTATAGGCCCCCTTTAAGTACTGAAAGGCCGCAATAAGGCCCCGCAGCCTTCTCTTCTCCAGGCTGAACAGCCCCAACTCTCTCAGCCTGTCCTCGTAGGAGAGGTGCTCCAGCCCTCAGATCATTTTTGTGGCCCTCTTCTGGACCCGCTCCAACAGCTCCATGTCCTTCTTGTGCTGAGGGCTCCAGAGCTGGATGCAGTACTCAAATTTATACTGCATTATGAGAAATCACTGCTAGAAATTGGAGGGCAATTGAAATCTATACATTTGGTATGGTTTTCAGGAAATGTATGAGAGCTAACACAATTCTGGATTTCCCTGGAATAATTCTCTTTTTGGTAATCTTGCCTGAGAAAAACATGGCAGCATGGACATTTACCCGGGATGTCCAACAGTTCAGGTGGTATAGCATTTGCAGCATATCAAGAAATGCCAGAGAAGTTTTCTACGCATCTGCAGACAAACAGACTGGTCCATATCATGGGCCTTTTGCATCTTGGATTTCTTCAACCTGACATATGTCATGTCAATAGCCTGTGTACATGGAGTAAGTCCTGTGGGCTTGGTATGAGGTACTAAAAATGCCCAGGTCATTTGGACAGGACACGTACTGGACATCCAAACCATAAACATTTTGTAGAATCTCTGCCGAGTCAACGGTTTGCACATAACTTCTGATTCACTCACATAACTCAGATTCACTGCACAGGATTTGTCTCTCTGAAGCGTAGGCATGTACAGCACAGACAACATCTGTATCAGTCAATCACAACTTGGTCTGTGTTCCATGGAGAGAAACAGGTACTTTTGGGGTGTGATTCACCTAACCAAATATAGTTGCCAACTTAATGTAAAATGAAGTGAACTCCAGATTCTGTTGACTGTGTTGACTAATAGTCACTGACTATGAAAAGAGCTTCACATGACAGGCTAAGTAGTGGACATATAAATGTTAAGGGAGATTAACTTCATCTTCTTTATTTGTGTGACACAGAACATGGTCTAATCCAATAAAGATAATACAGTTAAGTAAAACTTTCAAATTAGAATTATCTGATGTATAGTATATAACATATACGTTGCAAATGTGAAGTATACTGGTGTTTATTTTGCCAAGAGTAAGTAAACTTGAAAATCTAGAATAATTTTGGAATTATCACTATTTGTTAATTTATATTTATGTATCTAGAGATAATTGCATGCTATTTCACATAATGTAGCTCATTTACCTGTTTTCATGTGATGAAAAACATTGACATGCTCAACTTAAAAGATTCCACGCACTATAAATACTTCTTTATACATGCAGCTTTTCCCAGTTCAACCTCCACATCTACATTTGGTTCTGATATTTTAATTCTGAAAGCACTCTAAATTATTTCTTTGCAGGAAACTGTACACTCAGAATTCACAGATGATCAACATGCATGTAGGTATTCTGTTTAGTTAATTCTACCTTTTTTAGACATACCTATTTCTTCTGTATACAAATAAGGCTTTTACAACTCAAAAGGCAGCATTTTTAATCCCAGTATATCAACTAAATTGATCAAAATAAATTAAAAAATGTAAACCTGAGCAAAGTTACAGTGATTTAGAAGTTCATCTGGAATGCTAATTAATTATGTCATTTCATTGTGCTTGCTTGAACTGATAATTTTTGTAATGGAATATTTGTAATTATCAGGTTATTCTATATATATAATTATTTATATATATGAAAATCACATTGTTTCACACACAAAAGCTTTAAATATGCAGCTTTTGTCTATAAGAAGGGTTTAACAGAAAAATGTTGACTGGTTGTGAAATTGGAGCATGTGAGATACATATAAAAAGTCCATTTTTTTCTTAATCAGTCTCCATTGTTGGTTTGATTATCCAGGATAGATTTTAATAAATATTTCTAGTACTAAACTCTGCATTTCCCCTATGTTACTCTGTTGAGAATTCAACAGTGAAAAACCCCACATTGAATTAAATAAAACAATCAAAAGAATAATGCCCATAGTAGACCAGTATGGACATGTCAATTTGTCAAGATCGTATAATTTTGAAAGCATCCCAATTTATTTACTAGAAAGTGTATTAAGAGTAGATTCTGCTTGTGTTCTATAGCCAGTCCACTAGAGCTTTGACCTTCCTCTTAGTTCTCTTTATCAATAATCTACAATTTCTAACAGATTTTTTGCACTAGCACCATTTCATGTTAATGTTCTGTCAGATAATGCTTGTGTCATCAGTCAGAGACAGTAAACAGCTCAGAAATTATACTACAGGAGTTAAAGCCATATGAAATGGGCTTTCTGGACCAATTTTCATTTTCATTAAGCAGAAATAACATCACTTTCCAAGTTGCTGAAAGGAAAGGATGTACGGAAATTGATTTATTATCAGTTACATCTGTTTTGGATTTGGAATATTTACATAACATTAGAAGAAAATAATACTTTGAAAACATATTTTTGTTATCAATTCATTTTTTCCATTAATAATATTCTACTTCAGCCATTTCTATTAGGATCTATCTGGCTTTGAATATTCAGACTTCTGACTTCTTTTGTTGATTATAAATCACTTTTTCTTCATCTCAACAAATAGTTATTTGATTAGTGATTTTTTAAAAGTCTGCTGGAATAATAGATCCCCAAACTTGGCATTTACTATTGAGAAATATAAGTACAAGAGAAGAGAGGTTGTTTTGATAATCTGTCATCACATAAAATCATATCTATCTGTTCATCTTACAGAAAATACGATATGCTGAAAAGCTCAGAAATACACATATTAACTTGTGCCATCAATTCTAAGACATTGCATTAAACTCTTTACTTGTTTATTCAGTATTAATTTTGTTGCACAATACCATATTTTTTTGCACAACACAGCTTCTAAAAATATGAAAAAGCACAAAGATGTGATTAACTGTTGGAAACCATGGATAAATAACAAAGTAGTTAATACTGCATAAACAATCCTGTGCTAATATCCAGGCACTTTTGTATATCTGATATGTTTTAGTCTTTCAGACTCATTACCTCAGTACAAAATACCAGCTGGGACATTGTAAAGGGGCTTTCAGCACGTTAGATTTCTTTAATCACATGCTGGAAATATTTGACTTGTCTGGTTTTGCCTGCTTACACTTCCACTTCTGCAGATTTTGGACAAGTGAACGTAGAAAAGCTGTGCCAGGACTTGGCAAAAGATAGCTCTGAGGGCTACCCTCAGTGGATGCTTGTTAGAGCAAACCCTAAGCTGTTCTAACCTGGAATGAGAAACCAGAGTCCGAACTAGATCCTAGCTAACTTCTCACACTGCTCCAACCTGCAAAAAAAAAATCTGGTCTATTGACCCATGCAGAGCACAATGGTTTGTATTCTAAAGAGCAACTAGATATTGTTGTGCATGATGCATGATAAACTGTAAAAGAAAGAGACAGAAAACTGTTATTGGAGTGCCTTTGCAAGGAATTAAATAATCACATGTTGCATTGCCAATACAGCCAAGAAACAGAACTGCCTAAAATACAAGGAATAGATACGTATAATAATAAATGTGAACAAAAAAAACCCCAAACAAACAAACAAAAAAAAACAGTTTAGAGAGAGCTAATTCATAGGGATTTTCCTGACTGAATTAAGCTGCTTGAAATAAAATGCCAGCAATCTTGCAGTGAACAGGATAAGTGCTTTTTTTTTTGCCATTTGGTTTTGATACATCAGCCAGCCAACCCAACGTGCTGTCATTTCAAGAAAATGAAAGTGGGCAGCCAAACCTATCACCCACACTTGCTCTAACTCTGAAAGAAATGACAGATTTAATTAGGCTGTTTTTCTACAGAGAAAATTGTAATCAAAATGTTGGAATATTTTTACTGAATAAACGGAAACAACTGGAGAGTGTTTGCAAAAATTGAAACTTATAGCATATGTCACAAAAATTCAAAGTATTAAGGCACAGTGTTCATGTAACAGGAAAAGATTTGCTTGTCATTTCTGTACAGTGGAACACTTGCTATTCTGCGACAGTCACTACTCTTGTCTGCCCACTGCCATACCCTGCAGTAATGATATTGCCAGTCATCACATCCCTATGTTAATTAATTTTTAATATGTGTGAGGACCGTGCTCAGGAAGCAACCCTCATACCATCACCACTGTGACTCAGAAACAAATAACTGATTATTAAAAATCAATAAAATCTTCTAAGTTTTGTATTTCCAGCTGCTTTGAAAAACTTTGTGGAGGTCCAGTATTTCATGGCTCAGACTGGAATAACAAACATGTAAAGTTTGTTTAAGATATGCTACAGGGAATTGTTTAAACTGTACCTCTGTCTGTTTCTAAACAGATTAAAACATCAGTTTTGAAAAGGGACAAGTAGATTTTACAAAGATACTTCTGATCATCATGTGGTTTATGTTCTGCCAAATGACTGCCACACACATGAAAGAATGAAAAAGCTTCCTTCTTCAGCAAGAGAATGGAAAAACTTCCCTATCCATTAAGCCATCAATGACATTTTCTTTAACATGTCATTTTAAGGTGAGAACAAGTTTAATTCTACATTCTGGCAGACAGCTGAAATTTTTGCAACCTTTCTTAGTGTTTCATCCTTACTAAACTACCAAGAATTACTGAGTACAGAATCCTCAATAACTACAGTTTTTCTTTGTATCCAGAAACAATGTTAAAAATTTCATTGAGAGAAATTTGATGAGCAAATTTAGGGTATTATTGTACATTGCACTGAATGACTAGTCTGTGGATACTTCTAATCTCCACATAAAGATATTTGGTATTCAGTATTGGTGATCCAAGATTCTCAGAAAAATCATGCCCATACATCTAGACACAAACTCTCCTGTTTTTTAAGGACATCCATATTCAAATCTGAATCTGAAATATGGATCTATTTCTAACTAAATATTATTTTCTACTTTATTTACATTTTCCTGAATACATAAGCTTACTTTTCACATGAATCTTACCCTTTTTGGAGAGAAGCAGGTTTCTAGACTTCTATACCTACCTTACTACCATATCATCACTAATTCCTATGAACCATATGCTCTGGCTTGCTGTCATGGTTTAGCCCCAGTCAGCAACCAAGCACCACACAGACGCTCACTCACCGTCTCCCCTCCGTGGGATGGGGGAGAGAATCGGAAGGGCAAGAATAAGAAAACTCATAGATTGAGATAAGAACAGTTTAATAATTGCAATTTAAAAATCAATAATAGTAATGATAATGATAATGATAATAATAATAATAATAACAATAATAATAATAATAATTGCAATGAAAAGGAGAACAAGAGAGACAAACAAAACCCAGGGAAAAGAAAACAAGTGATGCAACCTCTCACCACCTGCCGGCCGACGCCCAGCCCGTCCTGGAACAGCGATCGCAGCCCCCTGGCCAATTCCCCCCAGTTTATATACTGAGCATGACATCATATGGTATGGAATAGCCCTTTGGTCAGTTTGGATCAACTATCTTGGCTGTGCCCCCTCCCAGTTTCTTGTGCACCTGGCAGAGCATGGGAAGCTGAAAGGCCCTTGACTTAGTCTAAGCACTACTTAGCAACACCTAAAACATCAGTGTGTTATCAGCATTCTTCTCATACTAAATCCAAAACACAGCACTATGCCAGCTACTAGGAAGAAAAGTAACTCTAACCCAGCCAAAACCAGGACACTTGCACATTGTGGATGTTTTAAATGCTAATACTGACACTCATCTGATAGTTCATCCTGAATGGATACAACATTACATTCTGTAGAGTAAAGTTCTAATTAAATCACAAAGAAAGATCTATTTATATATATAGTTAACAGCCATTATATACATTTTAGAGAGAGCTTGACTGGAAATAAATCTTAGATTATCATAAAATGGGAAAAGCACTGTCAACATTTCCCTTTTTACTTACACAACCTCCCAAAATATTCTACTGATGAAGCTCAACAGGAGGACACAATTGCAGCAGTGTCATCATGGGCAGAAGCTGGTATTTCGGTCAAAGTGAGCCTTCAACACCTCAGTAAACACAAGGAAAGTAAGTTCTGAACAAGAAACATTATTTTATACTTTATATATACTTTATATATATTTTATATATTTTATACATTATATAAACCCTATCTGGAACATTCAGCTGATCTTTAGTTCTAGAGCTCTGATTTTCTCAAACAGGCCAAAAGAATTTCTGTAAGTCAACTCTGGACAGATCTGCTGTAATGACAAGGCATTCCCAAATGTTGTGGCAACACTGGCAGTCAACTCAATTCCTATGTTGCCCATGAAATCCCAGTTAGGAACAAAACCAGTATTGGTGATCTAGCTTAAGGTATGATTAGGAAAAAGAAAAGCCATATATCTACCTCTTCAGACCTAGAAATTAGACAATTTGCAAAAGAAATTAACATTAACCTTTTTTGCCTTAATAGAAACTTATGCTTCCAGTAAGAACAGGTTGGTTACAAGCAGAAGAGTCCAAGATATATGTAACGCTAAAAGAAATTTACTTTTCTTTGTTGTTTTGGTATTTACTAATAGGAAGTTTATTTCAAAACTTACTTAATGGTTTTTCAAAGGTTTTTAAAGCTACAAATATTTTTAAAGCTCCAAATCCCAAAGTTAAGCATACCATTCCTTCAGTGTCAAATTATGCCTTAATATTTTCATATAATTTTGATTTGTTTCAGTGGATATGAATTCTGCACATGAACGACAGAAGTTGGGACTGAACCCACCAAAGCGTTTAAAACAATGCTAACTTTTAAGCATTAGCTGTTCTGACTTCAAAGTTCTAATCGGTATCTAAAATGCTAAACTACTTTAAATCAGACTGGCATACTTAGTGACTAGAAAAAAAATATTCAAAAATTAACATGCAAAATATTTAGTTGTATCTGGTTCTTTTTCAAAGCACACACCAAAAACATGACATACTCATTGCTCCCAAATGTAATGTGTACACACACTTGCATACATGTTCCTCTAGGACAGGAAAAAGGCACAACAGGGATAAAACTATTCTGCAGTTTCTAGACATGACAGCAACTTGCTGATATTAAGTTGAATACCTCTACGAAATATCAGAGAACTTACTGCTGATTCAGCATACACCTCTATATTAAATATTGTATGATACTCTATTAGCATAAATATATCATTACCTTTCTGTTTAAATGATTAAATTCATGCTGATAGATTTTTATTATTCATTACAATTTTGAATGAAAACTACAGCTTCATTTTAAGCAAAATTTAAAGATAGAACTACTTAGGAGAAACTAGCACGCAGTGAGGCAAACGTGATGTAAACCATACTGTAGGTCAAAAGGTGCCTCTCTGGGCTTTGGTTTCAGCTGTATCCTCTGAATGTGACTGGCATAAAGCCAAGTATACCACTGTGTGAGAAACTAGTACAGCCCTTCCCCCCTCCTTTTTAAATGGCAAATGCTTTTAGTAAAGAAAAATACATAGGACTTGCTTCTGTTGCCCACACAGACGTATCTTTTGCCACCTGAAATGCCCTAGGATATCCGAGACATCACTGCTGCACTGTTAGATTATGCTTATGGGTTTATGGGATACCCATGTCATCTGGAGTGACAGCTGAAGGCCAGGCAGGATACCCTAGGACATTTAGAAGCACTAAATGCTTATGCGAGGGCAACTGAATCATACCTTTAAAAGCAATCATGACATAATTTTTCAGATGAGAAGTTGGGCTTGGAAGCTGTTTTACTCTTTTTTTTTTTTTTATTAACAGAAGCTTGCATTTTTGCTCTTGGATTATGTCTGGTGGGTTGGTGAAGCTGGCTGTAACCCAATCCAGACTCTTCCCATCAGTGGTATCCTGAGGCACAGTAGAGCAATGCTTGTAATCATGCTTCTGGGATTGCTTGAAGAAAATGCTTTAAGGAACTGTAGCAGAAAACTCACAGCTCTTGAATGCAAAGGTATTTCTAAATAAGTAACTTAAGAAAACATAGCTCTATTGAGCTATGTACTGTTAGAATTTGTAATATACACATTCTGCCCAACTACTTGCCTGATTTTCAGCAATCAAGCAATAGTTCCAAAAAATCAATCAATCAATCAATCAATCAATATTTCACAACTCAATGGTTATGTTTTGGTAATTTAGTGATACTTGTATCACTTCATTCTCGAAAAAATGCAGAAAGGTCCAAAAATCAAAAATGAAGTGATTTGCAGCATATAAGCCACCAAAATACCGTGGCTATTTAGGTCTCTATGCTCTACCCACCAACCATCATAAAGAAGAAGAGAGCCTGCACCCACAGTTCCTTGTGAGGCCAAAAACAAAGGCAGGGAGCTCAACTGCATGCTACAGAAGCTCTAATACACTAGTGAAAAAATGAGTTGGAATTAGTCACTCTTCATCCAGCTTTCTCTCACAAGCAAACCTGTAGGAAAGAAAAGTGTAATTTACTGTCAGCACAAAAGCAGTGGTTTGTGCAACTTCCACTCTGTATTGTGAAATCTTATTGGGGCTCCATGACCTACACTTTGCCAGGGTCTCCCGGGATCTCTGGGAGGCTGCTGATCATGCAACACATTTCCTTTGCTTCCAGCACACTCTGCCCTCCAGCCTGTACTCTTGCTTTAGCAGTGAACTTTTACCCCCATCTTAGACAAAAACAAGCAGAAAGGTTGTGAGATTTCTACTGTCCAGCAAATGCGACTGATAGGCAGGGGAGATGTTGCCGTTAGCTTGAACGCAGAAGAGTGTGAGGTAGAGTGTAAAATAACAAATGGTACGTTATACACAATCTGAATAATAGTTACCTAGCTTTTACACACCACTTCCCATCTGTAGACCATGTGACATTTTACAGAAAGGATTATGTTATGCTCACTTTATAGATGGAGAAAAAAATTACAAAGGATTTCCCAGGATCACAAAATGGCTTAAACAAGAGCCAGAAGAGAAGTTAGACCTTGGCTGCCAAACCTACGTCCTGGAAACCAAATAGCTACTCCTGCAATTTCTGGACAAGCCAATTTTGATGAGATGTTGAGTTAAAGAGTTATTTTATTTGTTCTTCAGGTTAATTAAAACAGGGGTTTTTAAGTAATGATATTTTAATATTGCCCTACGCTGACTGCAAAAATAAAAATCAATCATCTTTGCCAAAACAAATTATAATAGCATAATGAAATACTCTGCGGCTCAGTTTCTTCAAATTGTCAGTTGCCTGGATACTGCAGTAAGTAACACACACTCAGAAAGGTCTCAGTAGTTACAAAGTACAGTGCTAATATTATATGGTCAAGTTGAATAATGTTGAAATCAAGAATGGCTGAATTTTCATATGTTTGATAATGCATCCATTGTCAAAGGCTGGACACAAAGTTTAATCAAATTACAGGGAATGTTCTTTTGCCTTACAGAAAAATGATGAGGGAGGTAATATTTTAACATTAAGATGAGAAATACAGATTTCTGTTCAACAGCCAGCAAGCTGTGTGTATTCAATAAGAGCTGTCATAAAGAGGTTGCCAAAAATCAATAAGCTTCAAGAAATAAAAACAGGGTTGCAAATATTTTGTGTAGTTTGGAGATCAAGTACCATGGCAGTGGATGAAATAGAGAATACACTGCAGTGGGGATTCAACTGATTACTAACCAGCACTTTTGACAGCAGGAATAGACTAATCAGAGTAACAAATTTGTTTTATAAGGGAAGTAACATGACTTTATAGAGGAAGTAACATTCCTATGTGAATGCAAAAAAGGGGAGATATTCAAGCATAATATTGAGATGACAGCTTCAGAAGGGGAGAGTGTAAGAATTATTTTTCCTAATGAAGGAAGGAGGGTGGATGAGATCTCAAGAGAAAACTAAGTAGTTCACATTCTGTCATAGTACATTGATGGTGATGGTACAGCAAGAGATGTATATAGATTCAACTCCAAAAAAAGAGTAGGTTTGGCCCATATTTCAGAACTGGTGACAGCAACTGTATCTGAAACAAAAATATGAAGCAGAAGTGTCAAGTAAAGCTCAAGAATTAGCCAAGAAATGTAGAAATAAATGATGCTATGATTGAATGTAATTGAGATTTAACAACTGATTGGAATGTAACTTTTTGACTGGGGAAAAATTTCAGACTTTGGAAATGCATTTGGAAACACCAAGTTACAGTTGTGAATAAAGGTACCGTAGAAAGTTTTAATTTTACGTTTCTTTTCTGATGCTTCTATTTAATATCTGATCAATTATAACATTAAAAAGAAAGCTGTAGGAAACGACTATACACCAAAGTAACTCTTGAAAGACCTTATGTGATTTATTACTTGGAAACAATACAGAAAGTGTGAGATGGATGCTGAAGTGCTCTTCAATTCAGTATGGTTCACTTCATGACTGAGATTTCAAACAAACATGTAGATGATCAAAACTGGCACTAAAAAAATGTCAAATAGGGTATTGATCTTCCTTACATTATGAGCAATTATGATTTATAACAATTGAACAATGAACAATTATGATTTATAAACGACATTCCAGAAGGTGACATGTGACATATGCCTGATTCCTTTTTCATGTTTGACATATCATCTTTTAATTTGTGTTCCATAAGTCAAGTTCTTCCCTTAGGTATACAGTGTAATTCATGTTGTACTAGATAAAGAATTAAGATACCTTAAAACAGAAAGTAAAAGAAAGTCAAACATAACAAAGTGCTATACAGTTTGAAAGCTATT
>VYZW01053803.1:0-13120 GCA_013401315.1 Balaeniceps rex | reverse complement strand
ATTTTGGAAGAAAGGAAGTACATGAACACTTTTCAACAGGGTGAAATTTGTATTCTGTGCAATCATCTTAGAGTTTAACCCATATCTTTCAGATAGGATATCTGCTCAAGTAGAGCAGTCTGGCCTGGGCATATTGATGCTAAATGTTCAGTAACTTTGCTGTCCGAGATGGACTGACTCCTGTTTGAGACATTTAATTTTGTCCATGCATCAAATAAGAAGGCTCAGTGTCTAACTCATTTTGGACTGGGTTGCAGAGCAGGTGCCTAGAACAGAAGTGGGACAACCCACAGCACTGCAGCACAGAAATCCTGTTTTGGATACATTCCAGAGTCTTACTCTTATTCTGATGAGACAAACAAATTCAAGCATTGCTCACGTACAACAGTATTTGCTGGACAGAGCTCTGAAAAGGTGATGGTGATGATGATGATGATGATGATTATTATTATCCAGCTTATTTTCAATAATGCTAAGAAATTAATTTCAAATTGTAAAGTTTGGTATTCTATTGAGTGGGGGAGTACTGGGCTTTAATCTGACCACAAGCAATTAAATTTTAGGACGATCTTTATACAGTATTTACACAATAATTATTTTTCTTTTTCACTTGCACTCATAGTAAGCAGTGCTGACAAAATTATCTATATTTATTCTGAAAGATTTCAAGTTATAGTTTCAGCAAGACTGATCTCTATCAACGACTAATTTATCACAATCATTCAAAAATGGGAAGGTGAGAGTACAGAGGTGAAGGTTATTTGACCTTACTTAACCAAAACAGAAATGTAACCTGAGTACCTCATTTGATCTTTTAAATCAATAGATAAGGAGCATATTGCTTTATCAGCAGAGACTCCTCATGAATAGTAAATAATTTCTGTTTGCTTTCCCTTATCTCTTCGCACCACAAAACTTTAATCACAAAACTTGATTATTTTGGGAAGAGAAAATTCAGTGATTTTTTAAAGTGGTAAAGAACCATAAGCATCAAAGCAATATATACTATGGTTGTTAACCTTCACAATTGTGTAAATAAAGCAAAATTAAGTTGTTTGCAAATGGGCTTATTTTCAGGCATTTATAGACTGGAAATAAGAACATTTTCTTTCCATGTCTCTCAAACCTCAAATTATATGTCTAAATACGCAAAGACAAGTATGCAAGAATTGCTCAATTGACATTCTTAGGGAGACGAATGAGAACTTCACCTGGGCAAAAAATGAGTAAATGATCAATATCTGGTCAAGCTGTTTTAACAGTATGTTTCATATAAATGTTACCTTTTATTCATATGGGTTTATGACAAAATAAAACTAAATATGCATTTTAAACTGTGTTTAGTTGAAGCAGCTTAGACAATCCATGGGTTCCTGTGCTTCAGAAAGACAGAGAATTCCTGGGGTCCCTTGACACTCAAGAAGAATGCACTTTTAGAAAGATATACTGTGTTATTCACCCTTAAAAGCCAAACTGCAAATCCAAGTGGGGCAACAGTACGACTTTGCTTCCCTCGTACTGTTTTCATGACTTGAAAGAAGGTCTAGCTAGTACCACAGGGGAATTCACAAAACTGGGGCTATAATTTTGATAAATTACAAATTAGGGGAAACCTGTCTGCAGGCCCTATAATCTTTCACTTCTTATAAAATGCTTGACAGATTAATCCTACTAAAGTTCTGCTCACACAGCAAACAGATTTCTAGTTCTCTCAGTAATAATTTAGTGTGTTTCTTGTTAAAATTTGCCTTACTTCTGTGTTGTATCTAGCTCCTTCTAGAAAAATTATAAGAGAGTAGTTTGCATTTTAGGTACAGCCATTTGTATTAGGCCGCTTCCTTGCTTTGTCCAGGCAGTTTATGATCATAAACTGCTACTGTCTCAGTCTGAGAAGTCACAAGAACATAAGAATGCCCTGGAGATCCAATTAGCTCGCTATGTTTTCACAGGTAGTAACCAAAAACAGATACCCAGAGAAGAATGTAAGAGCAGAGCAAACATCATTCTCTCAATTGCACTTCTAGCCTCCAACAACTTCTAACCTCTGTTATGTCATCCTGCAGTTGTCCTCCTTCCAGGTGGAAAAGTCTTATCTTCCTCAGTTTTTCCATAACTTTGTGGATGTGTTCTATTCTTTCGATCTTTCTTACGACTTTTCTCCTGTCGTTTTTAATACTACTACCTTCTTAGCAGGAACCGTGGTGGGAGAGCAAGAGGGTGAGGGAACCAGAACCGCACACAATACTCAATAACGTAATGAATGCTCAGTAACCTAATGGCATAGTCATAGGCTTGGGTTTGTCATTTCTAAGTAAAAATTTAGAGAAAGTGACTACCTGCCTTCATCACCACATTTCTGCATCTTTTGCAGGCATTACCACTCATTTTACTGAAGGCAGTTTCAAACTTTTCAAATCTGAAGCAGAACACACCTAAAATGCATATGCAATATCTGAAGTTCAAAAGGGTACACAATGGCACAAAAAAAGGTGCGTCTGCTCTTCAGTAACCTCTGATTCAGACCTGGACTGACCTATGTCTTTTTTTAAGAGACAGTGCAAGAAGTCTGCTCTCTCTACAAAAACTATGTGGGCTGTCTTCTCTCAGGGTTAGTCCTGACTTTCACACATGACATCAGTAGCAAAACAGGATTAACAGAGATGACAGCAGCTTGTTAAACCTTTGATGTTCAGTGATATATTTACATGCACATTGCAATTTCCCACATGAAAAAAGGTCAGTCATAACTGAAACTAATTGGTAAGGTTTGGAACTGATTGGAATTCTTTTGGTTTGCTAAAGAAAAACTAAAACAGAAGAGGAATGGAGATTAACACCACTTTCATACTTAAAGGCAATCCCTTTAGGTTAAGGGATTCAAGAAAAGTTTATGCCTGTTTACATGTACCGTGCCTCTCCAACTGATAAATTAATTTCATGTTTATATATTTCAGTCATATTTCTGATATTCCTCACAGTTACGAACTAAGTCCTTTGCTATATTTAAAAGAAAAATCAAACTCTATGCCAACATCTTTCAGTATAGCAGTAGGGAGATGTTTACTTTCCTAAAATAGTAAAGCAAGAGAACATGGATAAAACACCTGATTTCTTTCAGATTTGATGTCTGCTTGAGTGTCACCAACACTAAAAGCGGTATCTAGAGCAGTCATTTAATAATCTGTGATTTACAGTCACTGCTTAATAGTGGTTGAACCAGTCTGGATTTCTTCTGAAGAACTTCCATGAGCTCTTTCACAGATTGCTTTAATTAGACACTTGAGGCTTGATTTTCTAAGGAATGCCCCACAATTGACTGTGTATTATGAATGTTTGCCTGGTTATTCACTTTCCTATGTCTTTAACAGGGGATCTAGTTGTTCCCTTCATAAATGAAGTTGTCAGTAGCAGAGGTCATAATTTCAAAAGGAAAAGCATTTCCAGAAGTTAATAATCTTCAATTAGAAACAGTCAAGTGGACCATTTGTTCCTAATTTTAGACTCCTAATTTGCTATGGGAGTTCTGCCACCTAAATGTGTAATGGGTGCTTTTCCTGCTTTTTTCAGAGCAGAACACCGAAGATATTTTCTGCAGCAATGACATTTCTTCAGCCAACAAGCATTGCATGTAAACATACATTTTTTAATATTATTTTCTTGTAGGCAGAGAGATTTCTAATTTCTTTTTTTTCTCAGGCACAATTTTCTTTTTATAACTTTATCAGAAATCTGTTTTGTAAATGGATTTTATTCTCACTAGCTTATTTTCTATGTCATAGGTCTCACTGGTGTCCTTTTGGATTGTACTATTCAGTCAACAGGTTACAGGTAATGACCATTTAAATTGCATAAGACAGTACTACAAGAATATTTGTAGATTGAGGTGAAGAAGGTGGAGGCATCCAGGACAACAGAGCACACTGGATCAACTTTTTTTCTGTCCCTGGCATTATGGACTGGTTTGTTTCTAACAGTTTGCTCAGTAGGGCAAACAGTATGCTCCTGCTCTGTTCTTAAGACAATTCTCTCTTAGAGACTGTAGGGTTTTGTAGTGTAGGTAATTGCAATTACACTACAGCAGAAAAGGAATTAGAAAGACTGAAGGCTTGTGTAGACTGTTCATATACTTGACTAAGAAGGATCTGTTCAAAACAAGGACCAAGTGGATTTCAGATGAGAAGAACAGAGCAGAAGATGGGAAGGAAAATAATCGTGTTTAAAATTTTATCTGGATACTTGAATGCTATATGAATATAGGGGAAATTATTACTGAAGATTAGCTGCTATTCAGTCGTCTTCTTTCATCTGCCCACCATCTATAGTCTGCCCTGCTATCACAAACTAGTATTCTAATGCTAAGCCTCCCCATATCTCCTCCATATTCCCGCAAAGTGCTATAGAGTGCTCAACTGGATATCATGACATACATCTTTTCTCTTTGTACATTATTAAAGTGAAAAAATAAACATTAGTAAATTGACTAAGCTTTTTAGATTTTTTCTGCGTATCTTCTGGTACAGTTTTCAGCAGAGTAGATGTGAAAATAAATGAACATGCAGCAGCATGAGGTGCAGGCTGAGCAGTGATTTTGTCTTTCACATGCAAAGACATGAGCTAATAGGGAAGACTGACTATATTTGGCACATTCATCTGTGCCATAAATTGGTAGGAATATCTTCATGCTCTGTTTCTAGAATTAGACAGTTATGCAGTTTTTATCTTGGTGTTCAAAATGAGAATTACAACTTCTGAACACAGTAGCTCTGGCCGTGTTGAGTGTAGAAGCATAATTTTATAAGAAAGTTTACTTATCTCGGAACTCACTAAGCATGCTGCATGCATTATGCCCTCTGTTTCTCATAGCATGCCTTCATTAACCTTACATTATTTGAATAAGTATTTCATGCTCATTATGCAGCTTATTCTATCTCTTATTTCAATTTTCAACCAGTGCAGCCTTATTCAAACTATATTTGTATAGAAAACAACCGATTTTCAAATGTGATAAAGGATGCTCCTTCTTTCACTAAAGAGTCTAAATTTCATCTTATTACGTAAAGGCAAGGGTTAACAAACATCCACAGAAATAGTAATTTTCAGTGGGTGGAAGAAGAATCAGATGTTCACAGAAGATGACGCCGGCAGACAAAAAATAAATCTAATGTCTCATCTAAATGTCTGCTTAGCCTTTCTGAAAAAACAGGTATTATTTTTAAAAATATATGGATTTAAACTTCTTGTCTCAAGCATAACTCAATGGCACTAAAAATATTAAAAAGAGCACAGCCTCTGGAAAATCTGGGCACCCACATCCTGAAATATCAGTTCTCCTGAAGTATCATATCCCAAAACAGAGACAGTAAAAGTATCAGTCACTGTAGGTGCTTCTACACTGCTTTGTTCAGACATGGATGAAGACTGTACCAATGAAGGTGCCCAAGACTAGAATGCTTCACTTGTGTTCAAGCTAGCAGAGTCTCCAGAAACCTCTAGATTGCCCACGGCACATATCTACACTGATATACTTGAGATTTGCCTAATCTGCTAGAAAATATCTGAAACATGATTTACATTTTGCCACAGCTGTCTGTCACCAGGCAAATGTTTTCCCTCAGCAGAAACAATTCAGAAAAGATGAAAGGTAAAGGAAGAGTGTGATCATGAACAAGACTGATAACATCTGTGTTGGACTTTGTTGGGTTATGTGATAAAAGCTCATCTGCACACCCACAAAGGAGCCCAGGAAGACAATGGCCCATCGCAGGAGCCATCAGCCCATTAACGGCCCATCTCCACAAGCTCCGCAGGGGAGCACAGGGGCACAATGGCAGTTGGGAACCCAAATTAAAGACTCCCAGGGAACAAACAACTTCTCTGGGCCCTTCCCAGGGCTGTCCCAGCAGAACCACAGCCCCATTATCCAGGCGTGAAACCCATCAAGATAAGTCATCGGGAGCAGCTCTCCAGATCACCTTTTGGTCTAAGGGGATTTGCTACCTAGGGACGTAGGACACACTATGGGATGCAGGGGAAGAGCATTTTGGGATCGCACAGGATTTTTGCAGGGTGTTTAGGAAACGAATAGAAGATGAGGAAAAGAGAGGGGTTAAGGTGATTTGGGGAGGAACAAGTGTGGGAAAAGAAAGGGGTAAGAGGATAAAAAGGGCTGGTCACATGTGAACAGATCAGTGCAGTCTCTCCTGTCTTGTTATTAAATTCCTTTCTAAGTCTTTCCTGGGTGGGGAGGTCTCTGTTCTGTCTGCATTGGGAACTGGGAAATCCCGGCCATCTGTGTGTGTGCAAGTCTGTACCCGCAACTGGAGCGGGGCTGCAGCCTGAGGGGCTTCTATGCCCTGGTGCCTGCAGCTGGGGAGACTGGGATCCAGGGGCAGCTACTGGGCAGAATGGGTGTCTGAGCCCAGCTGCTGGAGGGGTCCACATTGTACATATGTGTATGTATAAATATGTTTCTGTGTGTGAGAGTGAATAGTGGACCTCCATCCCCCTCAGCCAGAGAAGGGAGCAAGATAAGGCTGTTGGTGTTGTCTGTGTTCGTGTGACTGTTCTGAGTGTCTGTGAAGCCTGTGAAGCGTGCAGCCGGCTATGCATATATGTGGTGTATATAGGTGCTCTGTATGTGCGTGCCTGCTGGGAACACACCCTCACTGCTGACTGGACCTGGGGACATGGAGCTGCAGCAGCCTTGCCTCTCTTGGGCTGATGGATCTGGCATGATGCATTTTCCTCTAAGAGAGTTAAAGGCATTTTAACATAATCTAATAACCTTGTTGATTTGGGAAGTGATGTAATGACAAAAAAAAAATTAGATGTCATTGATGACTCCTGCACCAACTCAGGAGAAAGAAAAAGAACAATTTTTATGGGCAAGTAGTCTTCCTTGTCAGGTACTTAGTAGCATAGAAATACCTTTTTTTTCCTTTTCAAGACCAAGACAATCTTTGCAGTGTTTTAGCCTTCACTCCATCCTCCTTTCGTTTCTAGAAAGCCAGTTATCATACTGATAATCTCTTTTTCACAGAGGAAGAAAAATGAAGTAGAAAAAAATACAGTACATTAAAGAAATGAGAAATAAGATAAACGCTATCTGCTATTTCAGATAAGAAAATAGAAAGGAGGTCACTAGCTTGCTTACAAAACTTTTGCATAGAAATAATCATACAAGACTAGAGGAAAGGTGGAGCATGTATCTGGCATGATCTATCCGAAAGGGCTAAACCCCTGACAATCCCTGTCTGAGACCTTACTGTGAGCATGCTTGTTCTCTTGTGTTTTCTTCCCCTGCAAAGATAGCTTTAGGTATTTGCTGAGCAGAGCTGATAACGAGGATAGATATTTTGAAGAATGCAACTTCTTGCCTGACAGGATTAAAAAAAAGACTTTGAATAAACTCGTTAGGCTTCCTATGTAAAATCACTGATAACATAGACTCGGGACATCAGTGCCGAGATAAGCACTCAAGGAACTAGTTTAAACCAACCCCTTGTAATAGTCCGAGGCCAAAGGACTGATGAGCCAATTCAATGACTATATATGGGCAAAGGAGGCCCAAAGTTCAACTAGTGGACAGCTGAGGAAGACCATCGGAGACCACCAGAGGACTCCCGAAGACCACCAAAGAGGACAACTATGCCTGCAGATTGAACATTTGCATATGTTAATGAATTCTGGGAAATCCTATGACGATGTATGACTTTATAGCATAGAATCTTTGGAAGTTTACCAAATCACTGGAGCACTCATGGTGGAACAATCCCCAGTGCTGCCCAGCACTGTAATAAAGGATGCCTGCTTAATAGTAACTTTGTTGCTATTGAGTTTTATTTCGGGAACTTTCTGAATACTCCGTTTCCTCTTACGGGGAGGTTCGGACTTTGAAGAATAGTATCCACGAATTTTTGTATCATATCACTCTTTGTACCCCCTTGTGCCTGGTACTTTGGAAGGGCAAAGTAGCTTCAGATGAAGTACCTTTGATTAAAACTAAGTTTAAGAAGTATTTTACACTTATGGAAACAGAAAGAATACTAAAATACACTGCTAAATACACTGCTTATTCAGGTCTCTGATGTTTCTAATTTGGCAACAAATCATAGAATCATAGAATATTTTTTTTCATCTAAAAGTCCATAGAGAGATGCTTTCCTCAAAAGGGGTTGAAAAATTTAGCAAATAAAGCTCTGGACCACTTTTAACAATGGAGTTTAAACCAATACTGAATATTTGTGTACTGAATGATATTTGGAATTTTTTTAAGGAAAGCTAGCACATGTCTCTGTAATTAAAATCTGTAACATAATGTATGTGCAAGTCCACTGAAGTTGCACAAGAACCCTAAATGTTAATCTTCAAATTCTTGGCTTTGCAACATTAATATTTCTACTGCAATATTTTTCAAACCAGCTGACTAACTCCTGCCCTCCTCCCTCCCCAGTATATTGTCTCATTATATTGTCCCCCACATGGACTCCACATCAGGACTTTTTACTCTACCACACATGCTTTTTTTCCCCTCTAGGGAGCAGGTACACAGAGAACGTAACAATTATGCCAGTTGGAAAAGATGTCATGAAACAGTTCATCTGCCATTGTACAAGCACTGTTCATATACTCAAAGTAGGGTCTTGGAGCAGAATTTTCTCTTAAAAGAATATGTCAAAGCTGATCAAATACAAACCTACATTAAGAATAAAATACTATATCCGAGATTTCATCTAATCAGTTCACCCTACTTGCACTCTTTCTTCCTCAAGAATTCAGGTTTTAACCCAGTATCAGAGACCAAATCCTTCCATGTCAACTAATTCTTATGTGCCTATGAGATACACTGCAATACTGGGCATTTGTTTTTTGCAACCATAGTGATGAAATGTGTTTATTGGCTAAGATCATAATAATCCAAAGCAAGTATCTGCCTTCATTTAATTTCAGAAAATCTGAACAGTCCTCTAACACCAAATAATAAGGATTTGGGGAATAGAACTACAAAACAAGTTTTGCAACATTTTTCAGATTCCAGTCTGACTTTTTGATTAATTGGGGGAAAAAAAGTTACGAAATACAGAAAGACAATGCAAATCTGATTATCTTACAGGTTCTTTATTTAGTGTTGTATTACGGATGAGTTTTCTTTGAAATGTCTCAAATTCTTATCGTTGAAGACATATTTTATTTCTGCTAGCATCTTAAGTTTCTACATCTATTTTTAGATCAGTCTTATCAAAAGTTAACAGAAATTACAAGATAAAGTTTTCTTGTTGTTAATGTTGTGATCCAGCAAATTTCAACATATATATACTCAAGGGAATTTAGGAATTAGAGTGTTTGTTCCTATTTGACAATCCAAAGCTTATGATCCATCAAAGTCAATAAGATTCTATTAGCACAGTTGGTCAGGCTCATAATGAATGGCAAATGCTGTATATAAGATCAATATTGAAAAGATGATATCACTCAAGAAAGACTGCCAAAGATTCTCAGCATCTTTGCATAGAATTATATAGAAGAAAATAGAAGTATTGTGAATTTTAAGGATGTTAAAAAATGTAATATGCAACAAATCTGTACTGAAAAATAATAAACACAGAACAATCCATGCCTAGTGCCAAAGTTACTAAAGCACAGACTTTCACTTCAGTGCAAATGAAAAACAAACAAACAAACAAACCCTTTCTATTTTGGGGGTACAGAAACCGCAATCATAGTATCAACTAGAACCTTCATGGCAGTTGCAGATTCCTTTAATTTAATAATTTACATTTTGGTGATCTGTGTGATTTCCATTCCTCAAAAATGTTAAGAGTTCCCTCTTCTTTCAAAGTTATGGAAACAAACATTTTCCATATTACAAAGCATAATCTAGCTTTCAAGACAATATGCAACAAAGCAGAACTCTAAAGGGATACATTTATATTCTCATTTATTCCTTCTATACTTGTTTTACAAAATGTCTGACAGACATGAAACCACACAAAATAACACTGTATGGTTCAGAAGGAATTAAAAATACACTTAACGTTGTCTTCTCACTGGATTAAAACCAGTTGACTAAAACAATGAAGTAGCTCTTGATTCACAAAAATGTGACTGAAAATAGAACATACTTCTTGCATTATTAAAAGAATAATCCCCTCCAAAAAAGCAAATGAAAAAACAATCCCTTCTTTTCCCCAACTGCTACACAGAATCCAGCAAAATTCTTATGACAACACTTTTCAGCTGAGCTGTTAGATAAAAATGTTTAAATGTGTTGGTTATCCTTATTTTTACATGGTTTTAGTGGCAGAGTTAGAGGTAAAGGGAGCTCCAGGTGACCGAAACTTTAGAGGTAGACTTGAAGTAGAAGGGACTACACTATTCTATGAGTTCCAGAAATTGTAGTTCCTGAGGGTCAAAACCAAAACATGAATGATGAGAATTATAGCTGATATTTCTCACATTTTGAAGTAATGCAAAATCTTAAACGAGGAAAGAGGCGGTAGTATGATCAACTAATATTTCAATTTAACATAGGTTAAATTGACAGGTGATAAACTATGTAGCATACAAACTATATGGCATAAAACCATTTCTAGGACATCTACAATCATAATATATTGAAGTGTAAAAGAAACACTAAATACTGTCAGTGGAGAAAAATTACTTTTTACAGCCACCAGATCCTATTCCCAATTACTTTGAACATTCTGCCTCACATTCTAGTTTCAAAATCTTTTGTGGGCAAGAGTCCTCTGTCTGTTGAGAAACAAAAGACGTATTGCCACATGGCTGTGCAAATATTCTCCTCTTCCAGGCCTACTTTCTGTTTCCATGAGAAGGTCAAGCATATTCATGGCTAGACTATTGCTAATGGATTGTCCCTGTCAGTATGAGCTCCCAGTAGAATTTCTAGATAAAATAACGCTCTCTTGTCTGTCTCTCTGAAATAATGACACTTTTATATGTCTTAAATAGACGAGTCTTCTCGCTAGATAAGCTGAACTGGCAT
This sequence comes from Balaeniceps rex, assembly GCA_013401315.1. Classification (NCBI taxonomy): domain Eukaryota; kingdom Metazoa; phylum Chordata; class Aves; order Pelecaniformes; family Balaenicipitidae; genus Balaeniceps; species Balaeniceps rex. The sequence goes on along the minus strand of VYZW01053803.1, from coordinate 2,115 downwards.
CGCAGAAGGCCAATGACATCAGATGATAGCAAATATTATTTTTGAATGTTATAATAATTTCCTTTTGTCTAACTTCTGTTTTGAGTACAGAAACAGTGTCACAAATCACCCACCACCAAAATCAAAGAAAACCAAATTTACAGTGAAAATGAAGCAACTGACCTTGATAGCTAAGTGATAGCTTCAAATGAAATTGTCCTTATCAGTTTCTCTTTTCAATAGTGTTCCCTTAGGACATCACTAAAACTAGATATGCAATCTTACCTAATACTTCATCCTTCACATTTCTAAACACAATTTTTGTCTGCTGTGTAACTCTGGTACAGTCACAGAAGTGCACTGTGACTCAGCAATTGAATTTGGGTTGTCTACCAGTTTTCTATTCAACATTCAATTTACCCTGTACCCTCAAACAAACACGTGATCTGCTAGATTTGGCACTGGACTGCAAGAGGTGAACACAAGCTCCTTTTTTCATTATATTTAAACATAATATGTAACATTTTCAAAAGGACTCCTGAAAAAGCAATAGGGACGAAAGGTTTTCTCTATTTTGAAGCAATTTCTTTCTTATTTTCCTGGGATAATTCAGTTTTCTATTACTGAAATGAAGCCTTAACAGAGTTTTGTACTCTATCCCTGGTCCTTTCGGCTAAGAATAAAATGGGAAGCACTGAATTGTATAACTTGTTGATATGTTTAATGTATCCCCTGAAAACAACAACTTTCAGTCTTACATATGTTTCCTCATGCTGATTTTTGTTCAGTTTAATTTTAACTGTAAGCATTTTGAGACATTTGTCTCAATTGACATTTTTCTTTGTCACTACAGAGCTTTAAAGAAGTTTGATCGCTTTACTACAAATCTCTCTATAACCAGTAATAAGCAAAATGAGAAAATCCCTCTTTTAAAAACTAAATGGTGTTTTTAACCCTCATAGTTATTATTACATTGCTGAACCATGATTTTCAAAAGTTAAACATCATCATCAATAAATAGCATATCAAAGGACTTTTTTAAGATGAATTTATAATTTTGGAAGTCTCAACTTTGTTTTAACATTCTCAAAGATGGCAATTATGAGACAAGAGTGTGCAGTGTTAACTTGCCAATCACAAATCCAAAAAGATTGGATTCTCGCTGTTTATTCTTACAAAAATCCCATTTCAATTTAAGGTAATTCTTATCTAGAAAATATTTAAATGTTAATTAAAGAACTGAAAATTTTGTTCATGAAAATTGGAATGCTATGAAGCAAAATCTCCCTTACTATAGTCTTCACTTATTTTGTCTTCTAAAAACTTACTCTGTATTTATTACCTTGCCATATAATTATGAAAGCACTGTATCAAAAAGCATAAACTTTAGTGAAGGTTCTGATTTGAATAAGTTCACAACGACTATACTCCTTTTATGTGTTTGAAACACCTTTTTGTTACACCTAGATTAACTAATGCAATTCCCTGCATGTGATAGACAGCCTGTTTTTTTTACCAGTTTTCAAAAAAACTAAAGGGCCCAAATAACAGCTTAGGCAACTCCAAGCTGATTAGCAATTGCATTTAAAACAGCTGTTCCAAAATAGCCCTATAAAACTATAAAGTGTTTTAGTAAGACTAATCTATCCAACATGTTGAAGATATACAAGAGCCTGTATTTAGCTTGTCTTCAGCTTTACGGATCTCAAACTACAAACTGATTTTCTTCTGGCTAATAAGTGTCTGGAATATGCATGTAATCCCTCCAAGAGTTTACCTAGTTGGGTCAGTCTTTGTGACTTAAGTTGACCCTACATAGAGCTATACTGTAAGGCAAGTTAAGCATCAAGTTTTCCTGACATTAGCCGAATTTATAAGGCAACCATGTTAACTATGTAGGGTGAATTACATAAAAATCAACAGTCTATCTTTGCATAAGGTTCCCAGCACCAGTTAAATGATATCTTAAATGACAAATAGCTTATATTTCAGGAAGAAAGAAAGCCTGTAATAGACAATTACTATGAAGCATCTTTCCAATCATTAAATTATAATAAAGCAATATATTAGGTCCAGTTAGTTAACCATAGAGTAAACTCACAGAATCAGAGAATCACAGAATCTTTTGGTTGGAAA
>VYZW01053801.1:34057-136912 GCA_013401315.1 Balaeniceps rex | reverse complement strand
TCCCTTCCCACCCAAAGCATTCTATAATTCTATGATTCTGGACCCAGCTGGGGAGGGCAGTGTGGCTATGCCCCCATTGCAGGATTTCTGCACGTGTTTAACGTGCGTAACATTGCTGCACCGCTGCGAGACAGCAGTGCCAGCCTCTGCTCATGTCCATGGCGTGGCTGGCAGTTGCGAGCCAGGCATCACCCCCTCCTTTTCATCACAGCGTATAATACTCTCGTGAAATACAATGCTTGGCTCCCTTGCTGACTTTCTTAAAGCCCTCTACAAAGCATTGAAGTATTTAAACCTGCAGTAAATTCACACCGGGAGAGAAGTTATGAAAATGATCCTCCTCGTGCTTTTTGAGACAGAAAGAAGCAAAAATTCAATTTGTAATGCCAAAAATTCAGGAGTGAGGCACCCCCCCTCCTCCTTAAATATAGTAAGATCAGCTTAAAAATCAAGATCTTTGTTGCTGTTAAAAATAGCTAATGAAGTGACAGTATTTGCTCGGAGGCTGGCTCTCCCATGTGAGCGCGCTGCCAGCCACCGCCAAGTCTCAGATCATCGGGAAGTTTAGAAGCGACACGTACAACGGCAGCACAAAAGTTTTGTAAGCACAATCTGGGAGAAAACAGTGATTATGCAAGAAAATATGGCAAAAACAACCATCTGTTTTATTTTCTCCTTTTGTTTGCCCATTGGGTTTTGAGTCTGTAGAGCTCAGGTTTTCCACATTTTCTCCAAAACCAATAATTGGCTTTTTCAATGAAGCTTGAGATTATCACATAATCACCTGCTTCCTCGAGGTGAGGCCGGGAGGCAATGGCACGGTCCCCAGCACGGCCAGAAAACCCAGCGGGGCTCAGAAATGAGGTGTCTCTGGACGCACAGAGGAGGAAAACTCCAACCCTCCCCGTTTCTTTTGGTGTGTGAGAACCAATGAACCTTTCCCCTCTCTCCCAAGACTTGCAATTGCGGACACTTGCCATATAGCCTCGTAATTAATAGCGGATCCAGAGAAATAAGAAAAAAAAAAGTTTTCCCTTTGCATGCCAAAACATATGCCTTTTGTTACACCTCTGGCTTGTGCATCTCCCATGTGCTGCAGAAAGGGAAATAAACTCCAGTGATTTCACTGCTATGCCTTGGTCATGCTCCTGTTCACATTTGAGGAGTAATCTCCACACAAATAACGCCGGCTTGGAAAGCATCACGTGTGCCTGCAAGCCACATGGTGAGACAGAGGGGGAAAAAAACCCAGCCTTGCTGTTCAGTGGTAGTAAATTCTCCTTCCTGGGAGCTGCCAGCATTTTTGGGTGCTCTTTGTCTTCCAGGCGAGCGTTTTCTCCTTTCATCTCAGAGGTGCTGGGAGCAGCAGGCAGCATCGGCTGCTGCCTCGGTGAGGGGCTCCCCTTTATCAGGCACAGCTGCTGGGAGATTCCTCTGCTTCATCTTCCTATAAATCATATTTAAAGAGCAACAGATCATCCTGCGCTCACGCACACGCACACGGAGGGTGGATGCGTGACAGGCGGGAGAGTGGAAAAAGAGGTCGCCTTAAGAAACATCCAGCCTGGGGCAGGGTTTTTTAGAGGTTTCCCCATTAAATTGAGCTTTGGGTGTTATAAGGTTGGGGAGGGTTTTCCCACATGGGCTTAGGCAGGGTGGTCAGAGGGAGGCTTTTTGACACAGGGCTGCTGGGGAGACCTCAGCTACCTCGGGGAAGGGAGAAGAAGGGAGCTTGGCAGTAGGTGACCCAGGTGGGACATCTAAAGCTGGACCAGCTTTGTGGTAGGAGGACAGATGGCAGCTGCCCTGGGGGTAGAGCTTGGACCATACTCTCCGAGTCCTGCAGCAGCAGTAGAAGGAACAGCCTGGCTTTTTTGTTTCTTTCCTTTTTAGCATCTCTGTCGCCATCTCAGTTCCTCTCCCCAGCCGCCTGTTCCTCTGGCTGTGGAGGAGGCTCTCGGGGAGGCGTTAATTCTACGGCTCCGTCTCGGCAGGTCCCATCCTGCTCAATAGCAGGTGAGATGCTTGCTGCACGCATCCCTCAAGCTCTCTGCCCGAAGACGATTTTAACCCATCCTCGCACCTATAAACACCCTGCAGAAAGGCAGGGAGCCGACGCATGCCCAGAAATGTGATTTTTCTTATACTCACACATCAGGCTATTCAGTTTCCCGGGCAGGCCTTCTGTGTTACCAGGCTAATCCTTCACCCAGCTGCCCCTATTTTGAGTCTAGTAAACTGTATTTAACAGTGTCATCTTCCCCAGACCACAAATCTGCTCAGAGGAAAGGGGCAGCATAGCTGATCAGCCCCCTTCCCTTTTGCATGTGTTGGTCAGCTGAGCAGAGCCTCGCAAAAAATGAAGGTCCTGAGAGGTCCTTAGGAATCAGCAGGGAGGCGGGAGAGAGTCTCAAGCTGATGCTGCCGCTGGGGTAGATGCAGGTGAACTGGGGCTGTAACACGTCTGACTCGGCAGCAGGCGACTGATGAAACATCTCGTCTTATCTCCAGCGAAAGGAAGGGTGAATGATTTGCGCTGAGGCTCCTGGTCACGAGCAGCCACCATCCTCCCTGCTCCGCCGCGTCCTTTCCAGGCCAAGGCAGCCTAAGGCTGCACGCCCCGCCGTGCCCAAACTGACCCCAGGGCTTTGGGGATGGAGATGCCCTGGGATATGGAGCTGGTACAAAGCTGAGCTGGAGGGCTGTGGCCAAGTCTACCTTGAGGCAGCATTTTACTGGCCATGCTGGTGGGCATCGTCCCGCCTGTGGATGAGGGTGTGAGGAGGGGAGGCATCACAGCAGATGCACATAATAATCACAGAGGGTTAAGTTAGGAGTGTTTTAGCTTTAAACCCTAACTAAACCTCTTCAGGTTGCTTCTGGCAGCCTCTGAGCCAGGGATGGTGGGGAATATTTCTTCATCTTTCAGATGAACCGATCCCATTCTTGCCCACCACAGAGCTCCAAGTCTATTGGCAGCCTCTGAAAAGCAGAAGCAAGAGGAAGAAAGAAAAGGTGTCAAGGAAATGACAAAGTAAAAACTAAGCCTCGCATCTGCCACTGGTGTAAATCAGTACAAGTCCACAGTTGTCAGCAGAGCTGGGCTCATGTGGAAGTCCCAAGCATCCAGCCCTCCTGGTCCTCGTCACCAGCCAAACCACCACAAAACCACGCTAAAATATTTCTGGGTGCCCCCATGGCCCTGATCAGCAGCAGAAAGCTCGAGGATGATGTTCCCCCAAGATGTCTCTTCTGGAGGCAGGCTGAGGATAATTAACAAAAATTTCCTTGGGGGACTCATTGCCTGATCCAGCTCTGAGCCACGAGGGCTCCCAGAGCTGAGCTGTTGGCTGGGGGAGCTGTGAGGACACGGGGGACGTCGTTCTACACTAATGAACAGTCCCATGTGCTAATGAGAGACGTTGCTCAGCGCCAAGGACGGGTCTCCTCCATGCCTGCCGGGTCGTGCGTCTTTATTCGCAAAGCCGACGTTTTGTGTTTGTGCAGAAGAAACAACTGCTGAGTGCTCGTGAGCGCCAGCAGCCACGGCTGCATTGATTTAATTAGCCCCGTGAAGCATGGTTTGCCAGCCTGTGTCAGTGTCCCCCACCACGATACAGTCGTCCTGTGACAGGCAGCTGTGGCTGTGAGCCGCGGGAGGAGGCACGGTCACAGTGTACGGTCTGCAGGCTGTTCTCCTTCTCCAAGCAGGGTTGCCCAGGCAGGACAGACGGCGTGGGGCTCAGCTCCATTTCAGCAGGTGGTTGCACTTTATTTTTGCCAGTTAAAAATCGGTTATTAAACCAGAGCAGCAAAAGAGACAAGGAGAGGAAGCGAAAGAAAGGCCTCGAAGGGAAAAAACCCTGCTGATGGAGCTGAGCTGTGAGCACTGCCCAGGCAGCCCCCGATGCTGCACTGGTCGCGTGCTGCCGCAGGAGGTCTGGGATGCTTGCAGCCCTGCCTGGGGCCAGGGATGCTGGGCAGAACACCGCAAGTGCCAAAACTGTGTTGGGGCGGTTTGACTCCATCCAGAGCCGACTTCGAACATGCCTGCAGGTCTAGGAAGGGCCAAAAGCTGGGACGGAGCCCAGGAAAGCCAAAGCTGTGACCTTTGCTCATACCCTACCAGTGCTCTTTCCAGAGCTAAGAGCCGTGACAGCCTGAAAACATATGTCAGAGCACAGCGATTTGCTCCAGTTTGAGCTCCTTAAACCGGTTCCCAACGCCCCGTGCAGGCGGAGAGGGGGGAGCTGGGGTTTTGGTGCATTTACAGCCCCGAGGGTGTGTGGTGGTGGTGAGGAGGTGGAGGCAGAGGAGCTCGTGTCCGGCTGCTTCGCCTGGGTCTCTCCGGTGATGTGGGAGTGACCCGTTTCAGGACTTGGCGGAGCCAGTGTTGGTCTTTGCTCCCTGCCACTGCTGTGCAGCGCTCTGAGGCGTGGGGAAACACGGAGGGACAGCAGGGACAACTTTGGCAACAGGTTGCCATCTTCCACGTTCTATAGTGCAACAGCAAGGGACGAAAAGGAGTGAGGAAGGCTACCCTAGTTATTCCCTCAATAATTAAAACGTAGAATTTATTCCTTCTTCCAGTGAGCCTCATGCAGAGAATTAAACACAAGATTAATGAGGTGCCTAATGGTTTGTGTAGCCCCACTCAGAAATAAAGCAACTGTTTGCTCCTTGTGCAATTGGATGTCTGAGAGCAGCCCGTTTCTCTCCAGATGATGTGCGCTGCTACCAGTGACAACTGCAGATGGATGCTTGTGCTGCTTGCCAAGCTGTTGGGAAAAGCACTGACGCAGATCTGAAAGAAACGCACTCAAACTTTGCTGCTTGGAGTCACGGGTTTGAGAACAAAAGCTCGGGGAAGGAGCAATACCCAGGACTCGGCTGCGGTCGGGCTTGCTGGACTTTGCTCTCTTGGCAAGGATACTCTGATCCAGCTGGGATTACAGCTCTTAAATGGAGATGCCACAAAGCTGCTGGTGACCCAACGCGCTTTGTCACCCAGGGCCACAGATCCACAGGCGGCCGTGACGAGCAGCATCACCCCCGTGCAGGTCTGCCTGTGTCCCTGACGAGCAATAAAGACTTCATTTGTATAACCACGGCGTGTGCTCCAACTGGACACGTTATCTTGCACCCTCCCTCTTTTTTTTTTTTTGGGAAGGACCACCCAGTTAAAGTTTTTGCTTCCAAAGCATTTGGCCTCCGCATCAAAACCACACGCTCTCCCCAGGCCTTCGAACACGGGTTCTCCGTGCTGGCTCCAGACACCGATGCTTTCTCTCAGTGAGGGCTGGGAGCAAGCGTTGGCCCCTGGAGGTTCCCTGCCATGGCTGGGACCGACAGACGAAGCAGGAATTAGAAATGCCGGCCTCTCCCCTTTCCAGACATTTTCCACTTCTTTTCTTGCCGGTATTCTGCAGTGTGTTACAGACTGCGTAGACAGCCAGCATGGCTTCAGCCATGCCTGTTGGGACATGTATCCATGACATGCTCTTCCTCTGTAGCTCCTGCTGCTTTTCCCCTGTTGGGAAATGCGGTGGGGCTGGGGCTCAGCAGGTGCCCAGTCCCTGCTCCTCCTCTCTGTCCCTATAAATCTGTTCACAGGAGGAGCTCAGGGATCCGTGTCAGTGGTCTGGTGTTCATGGGCATCACCGTGGTACCTGGTAGGGTTCACCTACCAACCTTTCTGAAGAGGAACTGTGAGCCAAAAGATTTCCATCCGAGAGCACAGGGCTGGAGGGACCCCAGGAGGTGACATCAGCCATCCCCTGCCAGATCATTGCCACCCCATGTCCCTGGTGGGCACCAGCCTGGCCAGGGCCCCCAACCACAGGTAAGACCCCAAACCTCCTCCACTGCCAAACCTGGGACTTTCCTACTCTCCCACCAGGGTGTTCTTCCTAAATTATTGTGAATTACCCTTCCCTGGTACCCCGTGACATGGAGAAGTTTATTCCCTTCTCTCCGCAGCAACTTCTCGCATAGCTGAGGGCTGTTATCACGTCTCCCCTCCATCCATTCTAGACTAAACAAGCCCAGTTCTCGCAGCCTTTCCCCACAGGTCGTGTTTTCGAGACCTCTGATCACGTTCGCTGATCGCCTCTGGACTGTCTCCTGCTGCTCATCGTCTCTCATGCCCGCTGGATGCGGTCCTCTGGCTACGTGTGCGAAGCAGAAGGATTATTTTGCATTTCTTATGGACAGCATTTGGATTTATACCTCCCAGGGGAGGGGAGAGGGGAGAAAGCCAACCTCTCCTTAGCAGCTCCGCTAATCACCCATTTATGATACTGCCTCACAAATCAGGATCCCAATATCCAAGAATCACAAGACATAGCGTTTCAGGCATTTTCTGCCTAATTCTGGTGTCTCAGGAACCGCTGGGTTGACCTGTTCTGGTGTTCCCTGCACCTGGGAAGGCTGGAAGCCCCATGATCTACCCCAGCACACAGAGCTGAGAGATTACAAACGGACAGATGATACAACTCCCATCCCCTGGGAGAGGATCAGGAGGAACTTAACATTTTTCTCATAGAAAATCCAAATTCTGAGAATTCTGGGCTGAAAACCAATAGGGGTTTTTTTCCTTCCTTTTTTTTTTTTTTTTTTTTTTTTTTTTTAATTCCAGAAATACTCTGCAGTGTCTCGTGCATCTTTCTGGGCCTCGCTCTCCATTCTCTGGCCAAATCCCATCCCCCAGGACACTTCACAGCCTGCCTTCAGCTGACCACACTGTTCCACCATGGAAGAGTCTCCGTCTACCCTGAGCCATCAGAGATGTCATTCCTTGGCAAAAAGTCATCCTTTTTTAAACAGACAAAGCAATCTGCGATCCAAAAAAACCCCACAGTGTCCCAAAGGTGTCAATAAACCCAACGCAGAAGACGCAACGCTCAGCAGCAGGGAGCCAGATGCACTGAGTACTTTTTTGCAGTCGGTCTCACAACTTTTTGATGAGAGAGGGATGGGCTGATCTCAGAGCCCAGTGCCCGGGGGGGGTCCAGGATTCGCGAAGGAGGAGTTGCAAAGGTGGGAGAAGAGCATCCCCATCCAGACCTGTGTCCAGCAGCAAAGCAGCATAAGCTGAATGAGCTCGTTTGGCCACGGTTTGGGAGCTTAAAGTGACACAAGAACTGGGGAGCTTAAAGTGACACAAGAACTGGGGATCTCAGCTTTGTCACTTGTCCAAAGAGCTTCAGGGAAGGCCAGCGGGACAGGACCAGGCACGAACTTAGATGGAAACACGTCCCCCAGTACTAACCAGCATCTCATCTTGTCCCACCTCCTGAAATGCCACCGAACGGGAAACCGTCCGTCCGAGCGCTCATGCTGTAAATCCGCTAGAAGCCGTATTTCCTAACCGAGGGGCTTTTACAGTCCTTACAGTAAGTAATAAAACTTCAGGAGGATTTTCTTGTGGTTAAACACGGAGGCCTGTTTTGGCCAAGCAAAGTGGTCTCTGCTCTGTCCTCCGGATGGAGTGGAGCTGGATTTATTGTTATTTATGTTTCAGTTCAAGCATTACTCAGAAGGTAGCGTTAGTCACAAAGCTGGTTCCCTGCACGGCTGCCCCTGTTTTCCTTGTGTTTCTCTTCCTGCCTTTAGCTGAATTCTCTTTGACATCAGCCATCAACCATTAAACTGCGCTTAGGTCACATATTGTCAGGGGCTGGCAGGGTTTCCGATTTGGCGTCTCTCCGCTCTACAGCTGTTTGGAGAGCTTGCTTTGCTGGAAGGAGGGTGGTCTGTGTCTCCTGTCCTTTGAAGTCCAAGGAGGCCCTAGACACATGCTCAGACTCTGATGTGCTCTCAGCTCGTCCACGTTCAAATGTCAGCTGGACTGTGGCTGCAAAACTGTCTCGTTGGATGAGGTTTTGCTCTGCAAGGGAAGGAGCAGAAATGCAACACCCGCCTTAGGCGCTTCATCCTTAGACTCTACCTGTAGCCAAGGGACAGAAACAGGGACCCCCAGGGACGCTTTCATCCCACCCAAAGCATGGCAAACAAATGGCCCGATGGACCACTCAGGCTTTTTTCTTGACACGGAGGGAGCTGAGGGGGGCTGGCTCCGACGTAGGCATCCAGAGGTCTAAAATCAAAAGTGCAACCCTACCCTGCGCTCCTTGCCGGGCGCCTCCTTCCATTTCCTACATAATTTCATCCTCCTGATCACAGTTTCTGCTACACGCTGACAACCGTGCCCACCATTGATGCAGTTTCAGGTCGTTCCTCTTCTCGTTTGCTGGCCTCACTAAGCTTTACCCTTAAATTCACTCTTTCACCCCCCCTTACTTGGAGCTGCCCCCGTGCAAGTGTGCCCATGTGGGACCTCTCTTGTAGCAATGCCACCACCTCTTCTGGAGGGTACAGTCCTGTCTGCAAGCCACAGGTTTGCTCCTGTGAATGCAAAGGACATGGCAGCGTCGGTGGATGGAGACGGAGGTGAGCGATGGGCCCACCTGAGATTTGCTCTGAGGATTGAAAATGCTCCAGCAAACCTCTGCCTGCCACCGTTCCCATCGGATCCTCAGCAGGTCCCTGGGGGCTATGATCCGAACCATGTGGCCGGAGGCTCCCTTGGAGGTTCTCCATCCCGACAAGCTCTCCGTCCCCAACAGCTCTCCCAACCTCAGACCTCCTTGAAGCTGAGCTCAACGACTGCGTCCATGTGTCCGTCTTGGCAAAGGCACTCAGCTTTTCTCCCGCAGCCTCTGCACTAGGCAGTGTCTCTAAACACATTTTCCAAAACAGATTATTATTTCCTCACCCAAGGCAAAGAAAAATATTCCAACACGAGGCAGCCTCCTGCATTGCTCTTACCCAACCCCTGGCGTATTCCTCTCCGGGTGTCGTAATTTAGGATGGGGAAGGCAGACAGCCTTGATGTGGTTTTTCTTTCTCCCGGAGCTTCTCCAGCACACTCATCCCCTCCTTCCCATGCCAAGTAGCTCTCCTTCCCCTCTCGGCCAACATGTAATTGTCCTCTGATATTAGGAAGCTAAATGAAGAAACAGTTCGTTAAACTACTTGGAGATGGGTAAATAGACTTCTTCTAATTAAGGGTCCCAAACCTGGGCCCTGCCGGGTGGAACAAGCTCTCCTTCACCATCGTGACTGCTAGAGATTTTGGAGGGATCAATCCTGCAATTTAAAGGTAGCTTTTCACACAGCATCCACAGCGCTGCTGATATCCTCCGGGGTGCCTGGGATGGCAGTGAACTGCAAGGGATTAGGAGGTGATCTTATTTTACTTCTCGTCCCTCTGCTAGCTAAAAGGCCTGATCCAAAGTACCAGACAAACCCCAGTGTATGCTATTATTAGTTTTCCATTATAATTTAATAGATTAAAAAGTCATGCTGGTTAATTACAACAGGCTAAAAGAGTAACTTGGCTTTACAGTGATGTTAATATGTGATCCAAGAAGTAAAAGCAGTGGGTTGAGGGCAGGGAAACACAGAGAGAGCGAGCAGATAACATCGGAGGGTTACAGGGAAGGAGGTTGTCATCTTTGTGTTTTCTGCTGAAAGCTGCGGCTTCATCAGCATGGACACACGGCAATTTGGAGCCGAGAGCTGGAGCTCCCATCCCGCATCGACCCCCAGAGGACCTGTGTGCAAACCTCCTCAGCCCGAGAGCGCAGCAGGACCAGCCGTGGTGCTGGGCAGAGGGATATCACTTCTAATACCTGCTTGCAAAAGCCATTCTGTGTTCTGCAACTGTCCACGTGTTTTATAATTCATAGAATCATAGAATCCTAGAATGTTTTGGGTGGGAAGGGACCTTCAGAGGCCATCCAGTCCAACCCCCCTGCAGTGAGCAGGGACATCTTTAACCAGATCAGGTTGCTCACAGCTCCGTCCAACCTCACCTGGAATGTTTCCAGGGATGGGCCCTCCACCCCCTCTCTGGGCAACCCCTGCCAGTGCTTCACCACCCCCAGTGGAAAACATTTCTTCCTTCTATCCAGCCTAAATCTGCCCTCCTTTAGTTTAAACCCATCACCCCTTGTCCTGTCACCACAGGCCTTGCTAAAAAGCCTGTCCCTATCTTTCCTCGAGGCCCCCTTGAAGCACTGCAAGGCCGCACTAAGGTCTCCCCGGGGCCTTCTCTTCTCCAGGCTGAACAGCCCCAACTCTCTCAGCCTGGCCTCGTAGCAGAGGGGCTCCAGCCCTCGGAGCATTTTTGTGGCCTCCTCTGGACCCGCTCCAACAGCTCCATGTCCTCCTTGTGCTGAGGGCTCCAGAGCTGGACGCAGGGCTCCAGGTGAGGCCTCACCAGAGCAGAGCAGAGGGGCAGAATCCCCTCCCTCGACCTGCTGGCCACGCTGCTGGGGATGCAGCCCAGGACAGGGTTGGCCTTCTGGGCTGCGAGCGCACACTGCTGGCTCATGTCCAGCTTTTCATCCCCCAGTACCCCCAAGTCCTTCTCCGTTGTTTGGTTGTTGATACCAAACTAGAAACAAGCACTCCCCAAAATTAACAGTGTCCTCCCTCAGGCTTTAAATTATTTACATGGGTTCTTCTCTTGAAATCGCAGCAGACTTTTGGTTCAAAGCTTTGTCGAAAATAAATCATGCAGGGAAGGAGCCAGGATGGGCTGAAGGCTGCACTCCTGCAGCTGAGTCTATAAAACCCTGCTGTGCCACTTGCAGACGCAGTGGTTTCTGAGTGGGACAGCTCCCTCTCTCACTGATGTCTGCAAAAGGCATCTTGCCCCTTGCAGAGCAAGCTGGATCTGGCCCGCAGTTCCTCTAACGCTTGCCTAAAAAAGCAAGCAAGCCCCGGCAAATCGAGCAGTGGCAGCCGAGCCATTAAGAAGCCCCGTGATGCCTTCTGGCCTGCTGCTGGGTTTCACCACGTCTAGCAGAGGTGACTGGTGGGGACATGGGGCTGTGGGGCTGTGTCCCAGCAGCTCCAGGATTTTTGGTGCGTGAGTTTAAACCAGCCCCTGAAGGCTGGGTTTGCACTTGGGTGACCGAAGTGTCAGGAGAGTGAGCGCAAAGCAGCGCTGGGGGATGCACGGAGAGGAATTTCCCCTCCGCGTCTTGTGGAAAGCTGCTGCCCCGGGGTAGAACCGTGCCTTCCCAGTTAATGCTCTCCCTTTGGCCACACCAGAGCTGGGAACTGCCTGGAAGAGAGAGGCAGGGCTGGCTTTTTACTGCTGCTAATGAAGAGTGATCCCTGCCTGACCCTCGCATCACATGAGCCCTGGCATGGTAGGTCTGGCTGCCTTTCACAGGGCAAAGCCCGTTAAAGAGGAGAGACTGCAGTTTATTGCCCTGTTTGAATTCCACATACCTCCGGCTGAAAAACAAACCACTTAAAATGATAAAAGGCCCTGCTTTTTATTTACTGGAGTGGCAACAAAACTCCCCACTACATCTCTCGTGGGCTGCACCCATGCAGATCAGACACTGCTAGGCACGCCGTCTGTCTTGACATCAAGCGACCGCCTGTTTGCAGGAGAGATTTGAAGGGTGCTGCAGAAATGCCTGCCTGCCTGCCTGCCAGTGCCCTGCCTCTGCGGCTGAAGTCGATCCATCCTTGAGTCCTTCCCTCCCAGCCCTCCTGCCATGGCAGCATCCCTACGCTGTGCAGGGGAGAGGCAGGGTGGGGGGAAAGGGATGAAATGGGTGGCGGGTGTCGCAGAGGAGCAGCCATAGAGGGGAGGGAAGGTGATGAAAAGGATGGGAAGAGATCAGGTGTGCTGCAAAGGTGATATCTGAATGGGGTGGAGAGGGTCTGAGACAGGGAGAGACTCCAAAACACTGAAGAAGATGAAGGTAGAGAAAGGGAGGAAGGAATGGTGGGGACTTGACCTTGAGAGGGGAGAAGAGGGAACGGCAGAGAATGGACACCAAAGCCACAGTGAAGGAGGAACAGACCTCCCTCAGCCCATCGGTGGGGTGGGACAGGAGAGAAGGGGTGACACCCCGAGGCTGGGAGAAGCGGTCCCTCCTGCAGCCCCAGCCCAGGCCCCACAGCTCCTCCCTGGTCAGTCGGAGACGGGGGAGGGAGGGAGGACAGCGGTGGCAGGGTCTTGGGGAAATGCCTGCCAAAGAGGTGAACGCAGTGAGCAGGGTTGGGCCAAACCATGGTCTGAGAGTTTAACAGCTTACCCTACGTAAGACACTGCTTCGGCTTTGGCGAGTTGCAAAAAAACCCATTTTTAACGGTTTCCAGGCTCCCAAGTCCCACTGATTCCAGTGCGTTACAGACAGACTGTGAGATCCGCAGTCCCCCAGGGACGGGGGCTGCAGAACCAGGCAAGGTGAGGGTGTCTGAGCAATAAGCACTTTACAAGGCAGTTCACCCCCCGCTGTCCCCGCACGTGTTCGCATGATGCAGATGCAGATGCAGATGTCTCTGTCGGTACGTGTGCTCTCTACAGCATTACATCATTGCAGTGAAACAGCTCCAGGTAGCAATGCAGCACACTGCAATCAAGGGCCGCGGCAGCCTTCTCGCTTCTCCCTCCAAAATAAACCACCACAGCACCTGGTAGTAAAGGGGAGGCTCTTGAGTGGAAAATGTTGGGGGTTCGACCAGCCCCATCACCTAAACACTTGTGCCACGGTCCTTCAAGGAGGATACGCCCATTAGATTTAGGAACCTGGGTGGACACACGCGTTGCAGTGATGGGACCCCACGGTGCAGTCTGCTGCTGTGATTTAGAGGCTGCTGTGGGAGAAACAGAATCACAGAATCATTTGGTTGGAAAAGATCTTTAAGATCATCCAGTCCAACCGTACCTGTCCACCGTGTCCCTAAGAACCACATCATGTCTTTTAAATACCTCCAGGGATGGGGACTCCACCACTTCCCTGGGCAGCCTGTTCCAGTGCTTGACAACCCTCTCCATGAAGAAGTTTTTCCTAATATCCAACCTAAACCTCCCCTGGCACAACTTGAGGCCATTGCCTCTCGTCCTATCGCTTGTTACTTGGGAGAAGAGACCAACCCCCACCTCACTGCACCCTCCTGTCAGGCAGTTGTAGAGGGCGATGAGGTCTCCCCTCAGCCTCCTCTTCTCCAGGCTGAACAACCCCAGGTCCCTCAGCTGCTCCTCACAGCACTTGTGCTCCAGACCCTTCCCCAGCTTCGTTGCCCTTCTCTGGACACGCTCCAGCACCTCCATGTCCTTCTTGGAGTGAGGGGCCCAAAACTGAACCCAGCACTCGAGGTGCGGCCTCACCAGTGCCCAGTCCAGGGGAAGGATGACTGCCCTGCTCCTGCTGGCCACACTATTTCTGATACAAGCCAGGATGCCATTGGCCTTCCTGGCCACCTGGGCACACTGCTGGCTCATGTTCAGTCGGCTGTCGACCAACACCCCCAGATCCCTCTCCGCCAAGCAGCTTTCCAGCCACTCATCCCCAAGCCTGTAGCATTGCATGGGGTTGTTGTGGCCCAAGTGCAGGACCCGGCATTTGGCCTTGTTGAACAAAAGGGTCCGTTCAACGTGCCATCCTTGGGTGGAGAACAAGCTGTCATGGCAACTGCATCAGTGCCATTCCAGTGTCAGGACATACGTTGCAAAACAGATATGGCTTAAGGTGTCAACCCGTGGAGCCGGAGGAGCCTGATGGGAGCTTGTACCCAGACCCAGGGGATGGGCTGTCCCTGTTGGACGTGGCAGTGACTGGACGCTCACCGCCAGGGCCAGCAAACGAAGGTGGCAACGTATGAGACTATTTGCATCCCATCCTTGTCCGTATAGAAAACACACAGGAAAGTCTGTCAGTCCAAGGGGGTAGGTATGCTGAACCTTTGCCCAGGAGGAGTTATATTAGCGTCTGAACGGCAAGACGTCATCTCAGCATTTGGGCCAGAGCTCTGAGCTACAACGTTCACGTTGTTTCGCAGATCACACTGGCTGCAGAGAAGGTTGTGTGCCTGTTTATAGACACTTCATCATCAAAGTGATGCTGATAAATTGGAGCAAATTCCTCTGGGGATTTTTGGAGACATAGCTTTGCAAAGGAGGCTAAAAGGACTGAATGTTCTTAGGATTTACAAAAGGACTGGGTTAAATGACAACATGCTGCCTGTCAGGTAGAAATGCTAAGTGCCTTGGAGGGGGAACAACAATTTGGATGGTTTGCAGTGGTAAAACTTCTTGGGATGAATGTAGGCAAATGAAAATTTAGGCTGGGTCTTGGAAAGTCTGAAAGGATGTATCAGAAAAACTTGCAGAGTTTTTTTGAATGGGAACTTAGTGGAGGGCCAAAAAGTGACTTTAAAAGGCAATAAATCTTATTTTCAGATGAGTTCTATGGCTATCACCATATATTTCCTTTCCGTGATCTTTAATGCAGCTACAATAACTGCTCTGTTGAATGAAGGGCTTGGCCGTTCTTCCAGACCACTGTTGTTCCACACGCATTTTTACTCCCATGAATTTTAGTCAGGCAAATAATTTGCTACGTGCAGCTTGTTACAAAACCAACCCCCTTTCTTTCCTGTTTCCGTACTGTAAACACAGAGCAGTTTCTGTGACTTTCTTCACTCTTTGTTTATTTGGCAAGTGCAAACAAAACTTGGTTCTTGTGTCACCCGCAAAATTTTTCCATGATTATTCACAAGGTGTGTGTCAGGCGAGACGTGTAACCGGTTTGCTGAAATCAATGACACTATTTCTGATTTTTGGCCAGCGTCCCAAAATTAGCAATACAGGCATTTTTGGCACAAGATTTTGGCATTCTTATGCAGGTATTTGCTTTCTGCAAAGGACAGTCACATTCCTACAAATAAAAAAAACCCTGCTTCCACAGATGTCCACGCACAATGAACTGCAAACATCAGTGGTATGTTTGAAGAGAATTGGCTTCGGAAATCACCAAAAGATTTATGATTCGGTACTGTTTGAGCATCTACTTTCAACCTGGGAAGAGGAACACTGCCATACTGTGCTCAGGACATGGTCCTTTCCAAGCGCATGATTATCTTACAGCTATGGGCAGTGCTTGCATGAACAGGTTAGCATGAGTGGCACGACTGAGGAGTTTGTTCACCGAACCCAGGGATGACACCCACTGGGAGAAACCGCAAACATGTTGGAGGACAGGATTTGAATGCAAAATTATTTTGACAAGTTGGAGAAATGGTCTGAAAAAACAGACCTCAGTGCAGTAGGGACAAGTGCCAGGCACCATAGATAGGCGGTTGCAACGATAAGGCATGGAAAGAGCTGTTTGGGCAGCAAACGCAGGGGAAAAGGAAAAGAATCACAGAATCATAGAATCATTTGGTTGGAAAAGACCTTTAAGATCATTGAGTCCAACCGTACCTGTCCACCACTAAACCATGTCCCTAAGCGCCTCGTCTGCCCGGCTTTTAAATACCTCCAGGGATGGGGACTCCACCACTTCCCTGGGCAGCCTGTTCCAGTGCTTGACAACCCTTTCCCGTGAAGAAGTTTTTCCTAATAGCTAATTTCTATGAAGAAAAGTGGGAGCTGGTGGTTTGTAAGCTGAACACAAGCGGCAATGTGATTCAAAAGAAAAATAAACCCAAGAAAGAGAGGAGGTGAACAACGAGAGAAGAACAGAAGTGTAGAGAACATGACCTACAGGGAGGGAGTGTGGGACTGGAGCTGCTGATGCCCCGGCGCAGATGGGATGCCCAGCAGCCTTCAAATACGTCGAGTGTCTGCTGAAGGGAGGGAGGAGCAACCTGCAGCCCACTGTGCAAAGCACGGAGATGAGCTCGAACTGCAGCCAGAAGAAGGTCCAGACCCACTTTACGACAAACGTGAACAGCAAGCAGGCTGGAAAAACAGATATCAGGGAGAAACCTACACCAGAAAACTCCTCCAGGTCTCTCCCTGACTGATTTTTTTCTATATTTCTGCAAGCTGATTTGAGCATCAAAGCTACTAGTACTTGGTGCAGTTAGAAAAAGCAACGCTGTCCTACCCCAAGTGCAGTAAATTCCTCCCTGGATAAATCAGGCAGTAGGCTCAGAGTTTCCACTGCCGGTTAATCTGTGCCCAGCCGGCTCCGGGTACAGCTGCCTCTCTGAGATTAGCTCCAGGATCATGCCCTGACCTTTACCTCTCCTCCCTTAGCCATTTTTGTTTACTTACTAAAATGATTTAAAATTCCCACATATTTGAGCACCTTAATGCGTTTAGAGTCATGCAGTACCTGGTGAGTGACACCGGTAACCATGAATGCAGTTGTAAGGGCTGCAGAAACCGCTACCGATTGCTCAATAACCCCAGCTGAAAGGGAAAGCAGGTGCCCCCCATGAAATCTGCGTTGCACGGGGCAGGAGCTGGCCACGCTTGCAAAAATTTTCCAGCACGGTGTGAGCAATTTGTTTTGTTAGGTCAGTAAATATTGCATCTTGGTTTTATTTTGTAAGTTTTTTCTCGTTAAGGAGTGTAACGACTCCGATGAACCTACAGTTCACCAAGGGGTTTTTAGATGAGTTAAAAAAGAAAAAAAGGCAGGAGTGCACAGGGTTGAAGCTCTGGGAAAGCATGTGCTGCAGGCCTGGGAAAGTATCTCACCGTCCTGAAAATGGACCTCTTCGATTTTCACGTCCCGTTCTGTATTCTCAGGGGGAGAGGTGGTGTACGGTTCCCTCCAGAAAAGGATCAGGTCCATCTTAATACCAGTTTATTTTTTTTATTTCCCCCTGCTTGTCTTAAGTCAAGGCTATTTCTGCTCTTTTTGTTGAGAATGGCTTCGATGTGAAGCTTAATTTTTTAAGGGAAAAATCATAGCGTCTATAAACACCCACCAGCAGCATCGGGAACAGTTTTCTTTCCTTATCTCACAGTGTTCCC
Source organism: Balaeniceps rex (assembly GCA_013401315.1). Classification (NCBI taxonomy): domain Eukaryota; kingdom Metazoa; phylum Chordata; class Aves; order Pelecaniformes; family Balaenicipitidae; genus Balaeniceps; species Balaeniceps rex. The sequence goes on along the minus strand of VYZW01053801.1, from coordinate 120,108 downwards.
AGCTGGTTTTCCCACTCCCCTGCCCCAATGAAGTTTTGGGGGAGGACATGCCCTGGATGCTCAGACACTGTGGGCTCAGCGAGCAGCAATGCTGTGTGTGACGGTGACAACGCGGTGGCAGTGGCCGCTCTGTCCTCCCCGTGCAGGGAGCGGGCCAGCAGGGTGGCAGAGCCTGGGCTCGTGGGGATGCTGCGCTCGTGGAGGCACTTTGCTCCCGCAGGTTGTTTGGGTGCTGAGTTTTTGGGCTGTTTCCAGCTTCCTCGATGCACTGCTTTTCCCACTAACTTCTTTGCACCTCATCTCCTCGATTGTGGGATCGGGGATGGTCCCTGTGGTCAGCGCACACAAGAAATACCAAAACCACATCTCCTGCCTCCTCATCAGACATTGTGAGGGTTGATGAGGTAGCGTAAGTGAAATACCTTAAATATCGGGACCCAAAAACTTATTGTGAATGAAGACAGCAAAATATTTGGCCTATAAGCCCTATATATGTGCTAATCATCACCCACAAGATGTAGGGCAACAGAGCAGACGTAGAGTCTGAGCTGTCACATCATCAGCAGAGCTTTACAAGCTGGAAGGTATCATTCAACAAGTTTGCTTTGAACATCACCGCTGGCATTTCATTTTGCCAGTGCCAGTCCTCGACGTGGCTTGGGAGCAGCCAGACCACGCGCCCGCACTGCCGGCGGGATGGGTGAGCATCGTCAGCGCAGAGCCTGGCCCGTCACCCGCATGCTTAGGGTGCTGTAGAAGAAAAGTGCTGTATTAGTGCAGCCCCGAGCTGAGATGAATAGAAATACGAAGTTCAGAGACAGGCATGGCTCAGGAAGCAGATATTCTTCATTTCTTTCTCCCAGCTGATTCAGAAGAGGGGTAGGTAGGGGAAATGCTCTATCTTTTTCCCCAGACGTTAAGCCGTGGCTTCTCTGCACACAAGAGGACCCCGAGGGACCTGGGGGTTGGGAGAACATAGCGCAGGTCTGCCTCTGGCATTAACTTGTTGCGTGGTGTTGCAAAGACATTTCACCTCCGTCCTCTGTGTCTGCTTTGTCCGACCCGGCAGAGCTTTAGCAGGGCAGGTCGCTATGTTTTTGGGCAGTATTTGGGACATCGGGATTTCTAGAGCCCTGCTAAATTCAGAGGGTCCTGGAAATCAACAGCACTTTCTTAGAGGGTGCTGCAAGGTTTGATCTGTCCTTGAGTCTCCTTAGTGGAGAACAGAGTAGACTGACAGGTTCTTACCCCAAACTGTGGCTGAAGCTTGAAAGTAAGGCTGAGGCTCCGTACAAGAGCAAGCAGCAGCCCGTGGGTATTCAAGTCTGTCTTACCTGGGAGCTTCATCCTCATGAAGGTCTAATTTTTTCAGGCACACGAGTGGGTTTCTGGGTGTGCCAACTGGAGCAGCTTCACAGCAACAACTGCCCTGAAGTTGCTGCTTTTCCTTTCCCTCACATTCCCCTTCAAGGGAGAAACAGCGGCTGCTTACCCAGCCAGAGTACTTTGATCTCCCGGGCCGTGGGGTTTTTGGCTCTGCAGCCCATCTGGTGGGCTCCAAGTGGGGTGCCTGCAAGCCAAAGGATTTCCCGTTGTCCTGCAGCAACCACCAAGCTTTGCTGCGGGGCACCCTCTCATTTTTCCTCCCTCCCTCTTTGTTTCCCAACTTGGATATACAATAAACATCCCAGTGATCAGGCCAGCATACTGTGCTCATCAAGCAGCACAGAAGCTCTGGGGTCATTGCCTTGCAGAAGGGCCACGGGTCGTACCCGTACTATCGATGTATAGCACTGGTACCACACCTATACCATCTCTGTGGACGTGCCACCAAAACGATGATCCAAGTGCTGCAATGATGTCCATGATGCCACTCTTGTTCCTGAACCACAGTGCTGGTCCCGCCTGCTCCATTTTGCCCCGTTTGGCCGAGTTGTGTTTTCCTCCTTGCCCCACCTACCAAGCACTGGTAGGTGTCACAGGGATGGAGACCAGTGGCAGCAGAGCTGCAAGGATGGGAGAGGCAGGACACATTGAGAAGGACAGATCTGAGGCATCACCCTCACCTCCTTTTGCATCGTGAAGCATGGAGGAGGACCCCCCATGCCAAAACAACCCCCCAGTCCCACTAGCATGGCAGCACTGACTGCAGTGCACAGGGATTTTCTCCAGTGCCTGGACCACGAGGTGGCCCGCAAGGAGCGGTGAGTTGCTGAGCTGAATCTCTCTGCCTCCCAAACCATGGTTATCTCCCTGAGCGGCGCATCTTCCCGCGCCGGTGACATGTGGGGACAGCCTACCCAGCGGGCCGTAATGTGATGTTCCTGTCCCCTTTTGTAGGACATATTTTACGAGCAATCTGCAAGCGCCAGCCACGGTGTTTCTCATATGTAGCGTCGGCAGGCGGGAGCGCGGCGGAGCTGAATTTAGTCACATAGCTCTCCCGATGTGTCACTGCCGAAAGGTCACTGCATCTCTCCTTACCCCGCTGGCGTGGCGCCCGAGGGAGCCGAGGTGGCATTATATAACGTGGCCTTGTCAGGATCTTTTTGTACTTGGCAGGGCAGCCATACCTCCCATTATTATTTCCTGAAAACAAACAGCCTCAGTGCTTTGCGGCACCCTCGGAAACCCTCCGTGCCATGGGGCTGCGTGTAGCTGAGCCCGCCTTGGAGATGATGCTGCTGCTCCATTGCTCTCCATCTTCTCCACGGCTTGGCTGTTGCTGCCACACTCCCACAAGGCCAACCCTCTCTTCTGTGTTTTCCTTTTCTGGCAGCTGTTGAGATCAAACCTTGAACCTGGAGAGCTGCAAAAAGAAGAGCCAGGCACGCCAGGAGGGGCAGCACAACGGCAGAGAAGGGAGCGAGCAAATAACTAATGAGAGGCAATATAGCATCGTCTGGTCGTGATGCTGCAAAGTCTTCAGCAAGCAGCACAGCTAGGGGAAGAGCCCAGCGAGGGGGACTGATGTGCTGAGCTCGGTGCCCAAAGTCCCCCAGGGTGATGGGCGCAGAGGTGGGGGTGAGTCACGCTGCAGGATGCGGCTCTGCACCGTACGCTGCCATTGCACCACTCGTGTTCATCATCGTGTCACGCCTGCCTTGGGTCTCTTCTCGGTCATCTGAGCTCCCCAGCCTGATCTTCTCCCTGCCCACTTCATGGCAGAGTCTTTCCCCTCCGGGCTCCCAGAACAGACACTTTTATCCATCCCATGAACAAAAGCTGGACTGGGGGCGGGGGGGCAGGGACTAAATTTATTCCGGAAATAATTTTGTTGATTTGCGCAGTTGAGAATTTTGCCCTAAAGTCAGGGATCTGTCATCTTTCCTCCCAGAGCAGCCTGTGAAAGCAGCACCGCTCTTTGTGGCTCTAGAAATCAGATCAGCCAGATTGATGGCAGGCGATGAATGTGCCCAGAAGAACCAGGTGCAAGCGGTAAAAGGGCCCAGCACGGCAGGGCAGGCAGCAGAGAAATGGAAACCGCTCCGTGTGTTTGCAGCCAGTCCGCAGCACTGCCTTCCTCTGTCTCCAGCGGGACCTTGGCCATCGATGCTGGGTGAGGTGGGTCCCACCCAGCACCTGTCTGGAGCTGCTCAGACTTCTCCAGGGTTGGGAGTGCCGGCTCTGCTCGAGCGCCGCCCGTGCACGATTGCCCCGCGCGGCTCTGAGCTCACCCAGCCACAAGCGCTGGAGGCTCCCGTCGCCCTCCTCCCTGATTCGCATCACCTCGCGGGGGACAGCAGCTCACCCCAGGGACGCGACCGCGGTGCTGGGAGCGGAGCTGCTGCAGACGCTGACATTCCCAAACCCCTGGGAGTGTGGGATCAGACCTGCCTCTTGGGAGGAAAACGCCGGCACAACACAAGCCCTCGGATCGCTTTGTTCAGAGCAAGAAAAAACAAACATTTTACTTCTTAATTAACATCCTTCAACCCTCAAACACGCCAAGCAATTATTCCTTCTATATGTCACTCAGTCTAATGACTAGTTAATAATAAAAGCCATGCTGGTCTGCAGCCTTCAAAGCCAGGAAGCAGATTTTAGAGTTAATCTCCTTTCACAACAAGCTTCAAAACATGTCTGTGTTTATTCTGGGACAAAACCATTGGGAACGAATGGGCCTGAACAGGGCGAGCAATTTTTTTTCTAGATGGGATTTTTTTTTAATATATTGTTATTAAGAAAAGTGAATAATAGAGGAAAGCGCTTTGAAATGATGGCTGGAAGGTGGCAGCAGGTAGGGCTTTGAGCCAGCGAGCCTGGACTGTCTCTGAAAGCAAAAGCCTTTCCGCTGGTTAAAGGCTGTGCCACCCTCACCCTGCAACGAGCCTCTCCTGCCTCCTTCAGCCTTCCTCCATCCACGCAGTTTCATTCGGAGCTGAGCTTCAAGCCCATCAGGCTTTCCCACAAAACCACCCCCACGTCCATAGCCTCCCTGAGCAGTGCTTTGGGCGGTTGCTCGTGGTGCTGGGGTAGTTTAGGATAAGCAATGCTGAACTTCTGCCAGGCTTTTAGCTGTCCTCCTGCCGTGGTCCCCGGGCTGTGAGTCCTTCTTCAGGAATGACAGCCCTAAACCTGCTTCTTGGTGGCAGGAGGGAGCATCTCCAGGCTACCTGCACCATCCCTTTCCCAGGTCCGGATAGCCCAGGCTGCCCCAGGCTGGCAGGAGGTCAAGGTGAGCTGCAGCTCCTCCTGGCCCATGGAGACGTGGGTGCAGAGTGCGTGGGACATGCCTCGCTCCCGTCCCGGCATGCAGTCAGGATGTGGGCAGCCAGGAATCCGGAGCCAGAAGCTGGGAAGCTGCCCGGTGTGGACAGCAACGAGCATCAAAGTGCTCTGATTCACCCTGGGGAGAGGTCTCTCGCCGGTAATTGCATTTTTTCTTCAAGGACTCCTATGTTCCTTTCCCAGCTCTCTGTATCCCCATGCCTTGAACAAGACAATCCTTTCCCAGTGCAACAGGCAATGGGCAAACGGGAAAACTTGGCCAAAAGCAGTAGAGACATCAAAGTGAGGGAGCGCTGTAATTCATGATCTCTCTGTGAAGCAGGCTGAGAGAGAACAAGAAAAATTCCTTCTCCAGGAAGATGTGGCAACACGAGCAATGCGTGGGGAGGAACACCTTGGGGAGACATGGAGCAATTATTAAATGTCTGTCTTTCCAAATGAGGACTCAGATGTTCAATGACAGCAGACGGTTTGAAAAGAAGTGACTAGAAATAACAACAACAAAAAAAAAAAGCAGCTGCACTGTGCAAAAAGATCAGGTCTGGACATGGTAGTGCAGAAAGCAAGGCGGGAAAGACAGAAAAGCCCAAACCAGCTTAGGGGAGATGGCTTCCCACAGCCTGGGGAGTGAATCCAGGCTCCAGCCCTAGTTCAGGCTGCCTGCGGAGGTGGCCTTCCCTCTGGCTCTGGGTCACTCGCAGCCAAAGAGTGTTTTACCGTGCAACTCCAGCACTTTCAGATGGGAACGAGGCACCTAAACACCTTCTTGGTTTGGTGTTTAATCCCACCGGGTCTTGGCACCTCTGCTAAGAAAGTGCTGCCTCCATCCCTTATGGAGGAGTGATGGGGATGGAGACCTTCTGCTTTGGGGTGCTTGCGCACCACATAATGGGTATCTCCACAGCTTCCTCAGCAGCCTTACTGGGAGGGCTGGGAGAGGTTTAACATCACCCCCAGCTGACAAATTTCCTGTTTCTGAGATGTCTGAGCTAGGGACAGCTTCCACCCGCAGCACGTGGAGCGTCTGGCAGGAGAACAAGAACCACCACGAAAATACCAACGCAGGTGTCACTGTCTCTTGGGAGAAACGTGTCCCACTTCTGAGATTTTTCAGGAATTAATTGAAAATATATTTGTGGGTTTTGTTGTAATGGGGGTTGCCATGACAACGGCTACAGCTACTTAGGAAAAAAATAGGAAGGGCTCACACTGTCACTGGGGCCATCTGTCCCTTCCACGGAGGGTCATTACAAAGCCATGTGCCAACCTCCCCGAGCCAAATCTCCGTTTAAGCCTATGGTGATAGAAGCGCGTGGCACAATTTATCAAAAAGCTTCTCTCCTGGATCACTGTTTCTTTTCTCTGCACTGACATGATAATTTCCTCTATATCGGTGCAAATTAAATTCTAATGAGGAAACTTCACATTTCAATGTGACGGAGAGCTTTTCTTCTCGAAGATGCACAGAATCACACCCGTTGTGGAGGGAGGAGAAGGGATTAAATGCGAATCAAGGTGCACGAGACAAGCTCCTGCTTTCCTCGCCTGTGTCTCCGATGCTGCCTGCCAGCACTAGAGGTGCAGGGGCCCTTGGGCAGCCTTGGAAAAAGCAGTTTTTCTAAGGTGTCTTATTATTATTTGCCTTAATGCTATGGTATTATGTAGCCTGGGTGGCTGCATGTTCTTCTCTGAGCTGAGACCACAAAACCCTCCGAGGCTGGAGGCGGTGAGCAGTTCCTGGAAAGGCATCCGGGTCGCAGCAGTGGGCAGGGCTGAACTGCCCTGGGCAGGGGGAATGGAGGCGAGCGTAGGCGCTTCCCTGCTGTGAAACTGGGGGCTGCTCTCAGAGCGTTTTGGGTGACGTGTGACACCACGGTCCTTGCTAGGGCCGTGCCTCCAGATCTCCCAGGTCCCACAGGGGAGGAAGGAGGTGTCTCCGCTGGTGCAATTCAATCCAGAGGATATTTTCAGTTGTTCTTTCTCCATGACACTGCTACAGAGAGGGCAACCCCGTGTCTCAGCAGCGTGAACTCCCCTTTCAGTGCCGTCATCTCCGTCACACAGCCCATCTGATGGTCGAAGGCCTGGGGACCCCTTGGCAGGGAGCAGGGGGAGATCCCTGGCAGGGCATTAGATGGGGGAACTGCAGAGATGGTGGGGTCTGGGGGTTTCCTTGCCCCATGGGTCCATACACTGGTACTGGTGTGGCTAGGGGGGATGAGAAGAGCTCAAGCACGAAAATCTGCTCTCCACATGGCAGGAACAAATCCCAGCCCCACAGGAGGGGGAAAACTGGGGAGACCCCCCCCAGCTGAAGCTCAGCAGAGTGACAGCTTTTCATTTGGATCCTCTCTGGGGCAGGAGGGTCTTGCTCGAGGCACAGGGAGGCTGGGTGGCTCCAGGTTTAACTCCAAACAACTTATTTCCAGGGTCACTGCAAGCTGCTAAATCGTCTTCCGCCCCAAATTCCCCATCAGAACTGGGAGTCAGAAAGCCCAGAGCTTCACCGGTGGGCAGGAGGAGGCTAAACCTCTAAATTATTGGAAAGCCCATTCCCAGGGACAGCTGGGACCCCACATGCAGACCGACAAAGTCTACTTGAATTTGACATTCAGCGTAAAGTCAGGAGCAGCAGAGAGTCGACTCCAACCAAAACTGCGCTGGTATTAGCTTGACCCCTGTAACGTGAACCTGCTGTGCCCGCGTGATGCTGTGCATCGGAATAATCTCTGACATCTGCTGCGATACCGGGCCAAAGCCACCCTCAGTGGAAACAGCGGGGCTTTATTTGACTCAGTGGCCTTTACTCCAGGGTTGCTTTTGGCCCCGGGAATGCAAGTTGCTGCCTCCGCAGCGTTATTTACTGGATGCCTGTCTGTAGTTGTAGCTGTGCTTTTCTGGACGGCAGCTTGTATCCTATGCTTCGGAAACTGCTTATGTTGAAACTTCACAGTGAAACTCAAGCCAAAAGATACCAGGCAGAAAGCAAAAGATTAGAGGCCCTGGAAGAAGGTGGTCAGTCTGAGCCGTTGTTTTTCTAGGACTGCTAATTCCAAGTAATCTCAATTGTAAACAAAGTTTGCAGCAATCACAGAAAAAAAGAAAAGTATGTAATTGAACTCCATCCCTCCTTGGAGAAAGGCAGCTGCTGGGTTGTCCCAGAAAGCTTTTCCTGGAAGGAAATCATGAGTTGTTCTGGAGAAGTTGCTTAGAAGTTGCTTGGAAGAGCTTGATCTGAGGGTGCTGCAGAGTCCTCAGCCCTGTCCTGCTGCTGGGGACACCGGCGTGCCTTTGGCCACGTGAGCAGCGTCAGCGTCCACAGAGCTGCCCAAGGGGTGTTAAGTCCATGCCCTGTTGTACGTGTACGCTGCGTTTGTCTCTCTGTACAATAGGAACCGTCTCGTTTCCACGAGACTGTTAATCTGTATGACCTACGAACACCGTGGCTGATAAGGTCATCGGAGCTAGGCAAAATAGAGCTCTGCTGCGCTAGTACGTGCCATGACTGCATGGGCTGAACGTGACATAGGCATGGGACAATCCTGGGATAAACCTGAGAGCCACAGGCAAGCGAAACACCACTAAACTCCCATGTGATACGTTTAGAGTGAGCCGGGCAGGACAGGACAATTTAAGAAGTAATAAACTTCTGCAGAGCATCCCGCGCATCCCAGAAAAACCAAGCAAACCAATCCAAAAGAAAAGGAATGGAGAGGAACAAGGGCAGGGGAACAAGAGTGCAGAGACATCAAATGAAAGCATCTGCCCAAGCAGAGGAAGGAGCCCAAAGGGGTTAGTGGAGGGCACTTCCAGAACTCAGTGTCTTCCTGCTTTATCTTCTGGGAACTGCTTTATATTTTGGGAATGCCATTTCCCAGATTGCAAATAGAAACTTGCTGTGAATTCAAAAGACCCTTCTTGTTATCTCAGGACTCAAGTTATCTCAAGTTAACGCATGTTAACTCATGTTGTCTCAAGTCCCTCTTCCATTGAGTGTAGAGGGGGTTGGAAGGATTTCCCGTTTGCTTTTCCTCAGTCGCTGTGATTTCCAGGGAAGAAAGCAGAGTCAGGAGCTCTGTGCATGTTGGATCTCCTCTGTGGCCTCATGCACATCATGGCGCAGCTTCCTAGTACAGGAATTAATGAAGAGTAATTTGCTTGCCCTGCTATGCTCAGTCCCAGGAGGGCAATCCCCTGGCTGGGGTGATGCTGACATATTTATCTGAGAGGCTTTGCTGCATGCTCAGCCTCTAACTTGGGCAAAGAAAATGTGCTTTGGCAGTCCTCTTGGAACGGCTTTGGACACATGCTTCAGGAGCAGAGCTCTGCACAGGCATGTTCCCCGTGTCTCTGGAGACAAGCTCCGCGTACCTGCGTGCGCGGCTGTTGTAGGAGCGGAGCAATACACTGGTTTTTCATGTGAGGACTCAGTGAAGGTGCCAGGCTTGTTCCCCGAGACCTGGCCCCAAAGCAATAAGCTGGCAGGAGAAGAAGGGCTTTCCTTACGTGAAGCCAGGGTTTGTGCTGGGGTAAAGCAGAATAGCTCCGACGGACCAGCACTTACTCGCTTGTGAAAGTAATGGGGGCTGCAGCAAGGGAAACTCTCATTTTTTATATCCCTGGATTTGCTTCATCCAACAGCATGAATGATTTATCTTCTAAAAGAGAGAATGATGTAATTTTTTCTGTTTACCTTCCCCAAACAAAGAGCTGAAGTGGTGACTGCTTGAGGTCTATTCCTGATCTGTATTTGCTAGAAGCTGTTTTGACTGAATTTTGCAAAGCTGCTAAATAAATCTCTCATGTCACATGAAGAAATGAAGCAAAATTTTTGAATTGCTCTGCCCAGTTGCTGCATTGCCTCTCTTTGCCCTGGGACACAAAAACTTTACAGCCTGGCCTGGTTAGTAGATAGAAAAACAGATCTCCTGTCCCCTTGCTGGCCGAGGGACACAGGGATAAAATTAAAACAGCAATTGTCTGTGTTAATGTGAATTATTGTTTTGTATTTATTTATTTCTTATGTTGCTTGCAACAGCAGCCTTATGAGGTGGCTGTCCAGCCCACAAAGTATGAGTGACAGGAAGGGGAAGAACAACAAATCCATAAACACTGTACAACTCATCAGAGAGACAGCGTGACACGGGTGAAGTTTGCTTTTCTGATTTGCCTTTCATTTCCTACCTTAGGCTACTTTTGGGGCCAGTGAAGTTTCTCAGAAAGCCCAGATCCCCACTCAAACATCAGGTCTTCTCGGACTACCCTCGGTGGTGTGTCCCGTCAGTGCAACCAACCACCACAGCTCTGTCTCCTTTCTTTGGGATTTTGGATGGTGTGGGAAATGTTCCTCAGATCCAGGCCCATCATCAGCAGGTGGTAACAGAGCGAAAAAAACCAAAGCAGATCGCATAAGTTGGGTGGCCACTGGGAGCAGCCGCCATCTGAACCTGGGCTGTAACTCATCAGTCGCATATGTTAACGGTGTGTCCATTGCTTTCCTTCTCATCAGAAATGCCCACCTTGCTGGGCTTGTCACTGCAAAGATGCAGGACTTCGTCCCGTCCTGTTCCCCTTCCTCTCCCTCATGTCTCTGTAGCTCCTACATCTTTGCTCTCCTGTTGATGCTGCTTTGGGATCTTTCTCATACACAACCTTTGCTTCACGGGTCAGCTTCTCTGTGACTTTCCATCTGACTCACCATTTTGCCTTTCTAAATCTACTAAAAATGTCTCCCTCACTGCACCTCTTCTGCTGACACTGTTATCTTCTATTTAGCTCTGAAAACCATCCAGGGTGGTGGTTATGGGAAGGATTGACTCAGGAATGAGCCAGACACAAGGCGGTCTTGTCACTTGGGAGAAAGTACCTCTAAGAGAACTTGGCTCTCTAACTCCTCTGCAGTTTTCCTGCAGTTCCTTGGAGATATTTTTAAACCATGAGTGAAGATGACTGAATTTAATATGGCAATGCTGAGGATGCAAGAAAGTTCCAAAAGTCAGCTGTTCTCATTCTGAGGAAACGGAGAGTCCAGAAAGCTGATCCCTGTGTTATTTTTTTAAAGACGATAGGGTTTGATTTTCTTCCAGTTACAAGGAAGAAGCTGTGGACACACGGGTACTCGACTGATAACTCGCTGTCCTCAGGGCCAGAAAGTCCCTACCCGAAGTGCCCCAGCCAGACATGGATGCTGTGAATTAAGGGTTGGATTCCCAAGATGACTGAACTCCAATATTTCCAGGCACTCTAAAGATGATGAGATGTTAAATATGAGATTTATGTCTTGAAACTATCAGGCAGGTAGCTGGGTGGGGTGTTATTGATAACACCGGGCGAAGATGCTCCCAAGCCTTCCCTCAGCCCCCAAAGCTAAATATACTTGTGTTTTCTTGCATGCATCTAGGAAAGGAAGGAGAACTTGGCAACTAGCAGGGCAGCTTCTTAGCCCTACATATGATTAGCCAGCACAGGACATTTCCCAGTGACTTGTCAACTCAATTGTTTCGGATTATCGGGAGATGATTAATGATACTGGGAACGTATGGAAATTTCAGGGATGTCATCACTGCTGTTCAGTCTGTAAACAATCTGCGATGGACGTAAATCCAGTTCTGAACAATGGCTCAACACGTCCATCGGCAAGAGGCTACCCTATGAGAAGAAACCAGAGCTGCCAAAAACCACACTGTTGCTTTGATGTGGATGGTGATTTAGCTTTACCAATACTTGCGGTGAAGCTTCCATCATGCAAGAGGAGCACTCAAAATGAGCGAACAAAGACATCATTTTTCATTACTTTAAACCACAACTTTTGCATCTGATGGAAAAAAAACCCCAAACCCAAATGTTTTCAGGCAGCATTTTGACATTGAATCTCTGGAAATGGAAACCAAGGATCATCACCTCACCTCTGTTCCCGATACCAAGCTTTCTGCCATTACAAGTCCTTTGAAGTGCCAAGGAAAAGGTGAAGAAACACCCAACTTTCAAGGTCTTTTATGTTCATTTTATGTAAAGTCTTGGCAGAAATTCTTTGCCGACATTCTGCAAATTCTACAGAGCTTCCTTTATGAGGGTTGCTGACTCAAATGAACATCTTCTGCTTACTGGTCTTAAATGGCCACCAGAAGTTTCTGGGAAATGTTTTATTTACCTGAATACATGTGTAAATAGATCCCATGAGATATAAAAAAAATACTAGGTAATACAGCTTCTCCATGAATGAAACCAAAAAAAGTCCATCCTACGTAGTCAGATGAATTTTATTAACTTGTGAAAAATTCTTGAGCTGTGTATATCCATATTAACAAATATCGCAGTTAAAGACACACAAGGAATTAAACGACTTCAAAATTTCTTGTTCATACTCTGCTGATAAGAATGTATTTTTGGAACATTTACATTTCCAAATAAGGAAAATGCTAATAACAGAAATCTGTGAATTAGCTACTGTTCTCCTAAAGAAGTCTTTTTGTCCATTTTTTTTTCAGCCTCTTTGTTCCACAAGGGAAGCATAGCAATTAGCACTGATTGTGTGACGGGTAAATTATCAACTACTAACTCGCAATCTCCCATACATTTGAAAGACAGCTTTGATTGTGGAGAGCAAGATCACAGCTCAGGAGGTCTGGGGTCCAAGGGCTTGTACAAGGCTACTCTGAACATGGAGGAATCTCTAGCTTTCTGTGAGATACTAATTTTCTGGGTAATAAACAGTGGCTAGTATTACTGAAACTAAGTTTGAAGGTATTAACCTTTGTGGTTGTGTAACTACTAGACTGATAAGGAAGGATAGTCCTGAGATGTACGGTGACTCACGGCTGCCACAAATTTGTTTATATCATACCAAAGTGATCTAATTTCCTCTTTGACAGAGCAAGAGAGAGTAAAGAGATAAGGAGGAGCAGTAAAAAGTCATTTCTTTTGAACTTAGGAAGGCTTTTGTATTGCCTCATATGGCATTTTCCTAAGTCAGCTCTGGAAATAAGGTCTAAGGATAAATACTGAAAGGTACAAAATTGGTTGGAAAACCATATTGGAGAGAGAGATTCAGGGCTCGCTGCCAGACTGGTATTGCTGGCATTGTACGTGGAGCAACTCAGCGCTGTTCACTGTTGTCCTTAACAGCTGGGGAAGGGAAGGGAAGGGAAGGGAAGGGAAGGGAAGGGAATTTGTCTCAGTCCAGGATGTGTCCATTACATTANAGAAGAGAAGAGAAGAGAAGAGAAGAGAAGAGAAGAGAAGAGAAGAGAAGAGAAGAGAAGAGAAGAGAAGAGAAGAGAAGAGCATATACCTGCTGTATATGCAATGACACCTTGAAGAAGCTGCAAGCACGTTGAGCTGAAGGTTAAGACTCAAAATGACCTTGGTCAGTTGGAAAAATATCCCAAAGAAATGTAATGCTGTCTGCTAACAATTAATGCAAAGTTTGGCACATAGGGTAAGAATAATCATATAGGTACAGGAAAAAGAACATCTGGGTGGTTCTACAACACACATGAGATGATAACGGTTTGCAAATTGAACATGTGGCAGTAACGTTACACTGCTGCAAAGAAAGGTAGTTCTGCAGTTCAGCGAAGATACGGGCTGATGGGAAAGAGCACAGAAGAGAACAAGAAGGACCATGGGCTGAGACGTCTGAAAATGAGAAGGTTGAGGGAAGACACAGTAACAATTTCCAATGCACAAAGGACTACCAGAAAGAAAAAGGGTGGAATATGTGCCCCGTGTGCAGGGCAGACAGGACAAGATGTAATAGGTGTAAACTACACAGAGGAGGCTAGAGTTTAAAGTTTAGGAAAAGTATCTAATGGTGAGGATTTCTGGGCACGGAGAATTGCCTGGGGTGGCTGTGGAAGCCCCATCACCAAGGATTTTGGAGGACAGCATACAAAGATCTCTCAGAAACAGGTCGTTACAGATAAGCCCTCCTCTGACAGATTAATGAAATGACTTTTCAAGATCTTCATTAGGCTTATTTTCTTTAGCTGTCTGATTAATCCCTGTGTTTGGCAAACCTCAAAGAACATAGTTAATAATAGCACGGGAGAGACTTGTTTGTTATTTTCCCTTTTTTGGTGGATAACAACAAATCTTTCTTTGTGACAAGGAGGAAACCTTGTCCAGGAGCACAAGGAGCTCCAAGTGTGTCTGCATTTGCTGATTCAGGCAAGACCCCAGACCAAGGATCCTGGTTTCCTCCCTGGTTCTCTGTGTCCTCCTGTACGGGAGCTGCAGTTAAAGCCAGGGGCATCATTCCCCCATTCTTGGCCTTTACAGGGGTTTTTTTTGCTGTGCAGCCTCAGCCACACGTTTGATCTCAGTGAGCTGGGGTACCTCTTGCTGTGCAAAAAGGGAGATCCACCAGCTTGGATCTCACACTAGAAACTCATATTTTTGAAGAACCTCAAGGCCCTCGGGCAGCAGATGCAGAAATACAAAGAAATGAGTGGGTTTGTAGACAGGGAGAACCCTGCACGCCAAGACATCCTTGTGCTCACTGCAGAGCCGTAGGAAGGTACCTGCAGTGTAGGAGAGAAAGAACCATACGAGGCATCCAAGCCATCTCTCAGAACCATGGACTAGACATCCCGCTTTCACCCCCAACCCCCCCCCGCTTCAGCATAACACATCAAACTTAGGACCCTTGGTTCAAAAAAACCTCGGAATGCAATTTACACAAAGAAGCAATCAAGACAGCCAAAAGATGCCCTCAGCGCCTGGATATCTCATCTGCCTTCGTTGGTGGAACAGGCGCAGTCCACAGAAGTGCTCCGCAGCTTTAGGAACGGCTGTATATACAATTAAATTTCCGAGGCCTGATCGGAGTCTCAGTGTAAATCCAGACTATGGAGCTATGAAGGCATGAAATGAGATCAGAACAAGCCCTGGAGCTTTCTCCCATGACCAAGACCTATCCCTAGCTGCCTGTCAAACTTCAAGTGAGATCTCGCTCGCAGAGCGTGCTCTCCTTGGCATAACGCCACCATCGGACTTTCTGCTGGAATCAGCCATCCAGCAACTCATTACTTCCAAATCATTAAATTATTTCTCGCTAATCCAATTAGTCACGTAAGCACAGAACAATCCATTCTACTTTCTCCCATTGGATATTTGAGCAGGCAGCTCTGTATTCATCTACGGACGTTCCGAGCATCAGCTTTGGGGTGACTGGCAGGCAGCCTGCTTAGGTAAATGCAGGCAGACCGCAAGTCGTTGGCGGCACAGTATGGCTACAGGGTCAGCTGCAACAGGCAGCATCGTAAAAACTCGGGTATTTTGTAGTCATTTCCATGCTTTCTCCATTCCAAGGGGTCCTTCTCTCTCCTCTTCTGGTTAAAAGGCAAACACCGCTTTTTTGTCTGGCTTGAAAGGCGCCCGCACCCCACGCTCTCAGCAGGGCAGTGCTGTCGGTGTGGGACGCACGTGATGCATGGCGCCAGCGCGTGTGCCCAGATGCTCGCGAGTGGGGAGCTGAAGCCCACAGCTCTGCCTGGAAATCAGCCTAAGTGTGAGTGCAGCTGGATAAACCTCTGCTGCTGTGTCTCCGTCGTAACCAAGCTGGGACTGCGGAGTGAAGAGACAACGCGGGGTTTTCTCCACCCACCCAGCGCAGCCTTGCCAGCAGGGAGGTCCGCCTGCACGGGGTGCGATGCAGGGGGTGCCCCAGGGTCCGGGCAGGCTGCGATGCTGCAGCAGTGCCTCTGACATGCCAGCCAGCTCATGTTTGCTTGTGCTACCCCAAGATGCAGCAGAAGCACACCCCAAGGCTGGCCCAGCATCGGGTGGTGGCTGCTGAGGACTTTTCTGAGGCTCTGAACATCCCTGCAGCCTTCAGCAAGGGAAGGGTTAGCCTGGGCCAAATTCCAGGTTAAGGAAAATGTCCTGCAGGCCATAAATGCCGGATCAGCTTCAGCCCAGAGCCGTGCAGCACCCGGCGTGGCACAGCCCCAGCCCTGCCGTGGGGCTGCTCCAGGGAGCTGGCATGAGGCGCGTCTCACCCATGAGAGGGAGAGGCATTTCCCAGGGCCTTTTCCAGGGACCTCATACCCGAGACAACCCCCAGACACCGGAGGGTGAGAAAGAATCAGCTACAAGGTATTTTTCCCTACCTAAATTTCATTATTTTTAACATTGCACAGGGCTTTCTTGCCCCTCCCCAGATCCCCTGGGATCCTGTGTAAGCTCCAAATGCACCCCTCATCACCTCTGCCAGTGGGTTTAGCACTTTCTATCTGTTTTCACCAGATTCTCCACATTTCACTGCCTCTTTCCAGCGTCTCTGTGGTCCTTTCCTCCAATCTTCTCGCTCAGCAGCAGCTCAGAGAGGATCCTTCAGGCGATGGCAGCAGAGGGAAACACTCCCAGCCCGAGCGAGGAGCTGCTGGATAACCTCCAGGCACAACTGGGATGTTGCAAGTGCTGAAAGTTTACGTGGGTTCAGAAAGCAACTGGAAAAAGTCACAAAAGGAAATGCATTTAGTGTCGCTAATCGCAAAGAGCCCACCCTATCTGTCTCAGCAAACCCCAGAGGCACAAACCAGTGGGGGAATTAACCTGGGGAACCATCTCCCTCGTCTCCCCGGTCACCCTCCAGCACCCACACCTGCCTCCCGTCGCAGGGCGCACCCTTGGTCCGACCCTGCGTTGCTTTTCTTGCACTCTTAAGAAAAACTATATCAGTCAGAGAGTTTTTCAGGAGCCAGAGCTGTTCTCAATAGCCGCAAGGCCGGCGTATAATGAGCTTTCAGCTTATTGTTACTAAGTGGAAAGGCACAATTAAAGCCCATTAGCTACCATGACATCACCAGTTTGGAGGAAACGCTCTGTGCCGGGCAGGAAGGGGGCAGGACGGCCATGCAGCTATCTGCAACGACACCGGGGGAAAAGCCTGGCCCTGGGAGGCGATTTCTGGTTGTGCAAAGAAGTTGCCAGCAGCCCATTTCCAACCCAAAACTCATTACTTTTCACAAATGTGCTGCGTGCTGGAGACGTGCACAGATTCACCGACTCTTGACGGCTCGGAGAGGTTGTGATGCTTTTCACCCGTGCTGCAAAACGCTCACCCCATAACTCATGAACCCGGTTGCAGAAGACAGAGCAATGCAATGTGTCCCCCCCGACAGAGCAAGACCTTTGCCTGCCGGGTTTCCATCCCGAGGCGAGCGCGGGCAGCTGGCGGCAGGACAGCACCCAGCTGCTTCATGTCAGCACGAGCGGCAGCCTCGCTGCTGGCACCCCGAGCCGCCACGGCCAAGCGTGTGCCGCGACCGAGCAGCAGCACGGAGACCCGCGGGGATTTCTTGAACTTTGGCTGTCCTCACCCCTCCTGTTAAAGAGAGGATTTTTTTTTTTTCTTTTTCTAGGGTCATGTTTCTCCGGAGCGGGGGGCACAGCGCTGCTGGGGGGATGCCATTTGGGTTGTGGCGGCAGAGCCGCACTGCTCCGTCCACAAACTGCTGGAGCTTTGCAGTTTTGGAGCTGTCAGGATTTCTAAGCAGCAGCTTGGGACCGGTCTGAGATAAGACACGCTGCCTGCTGTCCTCCTTGCTGCGTGCAGCCAGCCGCCGTGCGGGCGTGCGGCAGGGCTGGCATCGCAGGGCACGGTCACAGCCCTCCCAAATCCCACAGGCACATGCACAGCACTCCTTTACGGGAGCCAGGGATTGCCTTAAAAAGTCATGCAAGCTGGGGAAAGGGTTTGGACTGGGTATTTTTCACGGGTACATGCTGAATTCTTCAGTTCGTTCGCACTGAGCTGCTCTCTTGGGTCACTAGGGTGCACTTCGTATTTTCAAGCTGGTTTTTGCAACTGCGAAAGTCTTTTTCTTCTTTCCTTCCTTCCTTCTTCCCCCCTTCTTTTCATCCTCCCTCTGCCAAGTGAAGTGGAACCCCCTCCCGAGCAGCTCTGGCTCCTGCCTCTGGGGGAAATGGCGTAAAGGCAGGAGATTACCCTAACAGCTGGGAAGATTTTCTTCCCCACCATGGAAAGATGATATAAGTTTTGCAATCCAGCAAAGCTCGGGGCTGAGGGCAGCAAGCCAAGCCCCGCGTAAATCAAAGGGAGTTTCCCCTTGTTTCCATAAGGGCCAAGATTTCACCCCAAGAAATTTTGCAGTTGCTTCTTCCCTGCTGCGGGTGCAAAGGTTCAGAGCCCTGATGGGTTTTTTTTGTCAGTCTCATGGGAGATTTGCAGCTTCTCCCAGGCTGCAAACAGGCTCTTCCCACACCTCTGCCACCAAGGCTCTGGGTTGAGGGAGGTGCAGTGCTGATGGGGTGGGAAGTAGTTTCTGTGCTGTCAGGGCTCTGCTGGTCTCTGTGCTCCCAGAGGCAGACATACGGTACTTTTCTTGCAGCGAGAGAATAGCTGGTCTCCTAGAGCCTCAGCTGGCATGTGTAAAATTGATGCACCCAACGCAGGGCTGGAGATCTGAGCCTGCCAACTCTTGTTCCTAAATCTAGTTAGCCACGTTGCCCTGTTCAAGTAATTAATTACATGCTTGGTTGCTAGAGAGGGGCCTCAGAAACGTTGTGCAGGGATCTTAGCGTCAACTTTTAGATGAGATAGTATAAAACAGCAGAAAATACTTAGGTGGGGGTAAGATTGCACTGGTCTCAAGAGAAAGGAGTAGGGGATACCTGCTCCATATTTTTCATCCTCTCCCACCAGCGGAGTTTGGTATCTGCACCTCCTGCTGCGCAAGCAGAGCTGCCGGTCTGTGCGACACATGGGAGATGCCACAAGCTGGGCAGGGCGGAGGAATCCGACATCCAGCCCTTCAGACGCCATCGGCTCCTAGCTGTGAAATGCCTATGGCTGATGAAGAATTTCTAAGATCCCATTCATCACGGAGAAACTTTGCATCGTCACCTTTCCCAGAGCCCTGCGGGTTTTGTGAAGGAAAATGTTGTAACTTCTCTTGTCTGCATACGACCCTTCTTACCATAGAGGCACTGAGCCATGCACAGCAAACATGGAAATGGAGGATGCATTAAAACCAAAATCCGTCCCCTTGCAAAGGGATCATTATGATCCAAGATGTCACTTGCATTTATGGGAAGGCATTCGATGACTCTGGCACAAATGAGTCTCTGTTGGGCAGTGAAGACCGTTCATCTTCAAAAGTTAAAAAAACCCAGCAAGATTCCTTAAAACCGAATTCTTACCATATGCATGGAGCACAAAATTAGAAAACCACACTTCTTGGAAAGCTGGAAGGAAGGTCAGCTTTCCCCAGGGAAGGAGTCCTGTTACATGTGAGTGAAATCAGAAGGAAATTGAGTTATCTGATAGGAAAGCGAGCTTCAGAAAACCAAAGTTTGTTAATAAGCTTGTAGGAATGGCAGGATGGATGCATCCCCAGCTCTGCTATGGGTGACTTGGAAAAGCTATTTCACTTCTCTTCTGCCTTTCAGCATCCTCATCTCTCCCAGTAATGGCTGCTTTACAGGTATTACTGGCTGTCACCGATGCTTGCAAAGGACAGTGGAGACAGGTTTCTGGGGTCCAAGGTGCTTGAGGTGTGTGAATGCAGATGGACAAACTCATTTCCTCTGAACTCCCTGAGAGGAGGGTGCAGCGAGGTGGGGGTTGGTCTCTTCTCCCAAGTAACAAGTGATAGGACGAGAAGCAATGGCCTCAAGTTGCACCAGGGGAGGTTTAGATTGGATATTAGGAAAAACTTCTTCATGGAGAGGGTTGTCAAGCATTGGAACAGACTGCCCAGGGAAGTGGTGGAGTCCCCATCCCTGGAGGTATTTAAAAGCCGGGCAGACGAGGTGCTTAGGGACATGGTTTAGTGGTGGACAGGTACAGTTGGACGCGATGATCTTAAAGGTCTTTTCCAACCAAACAATTCTATGAATCTATGAAGGGGCACCTGAAGGAAAGGGAGCAGAGGAAAGGCAGGAAAGGGTTTGCCTCTCATTTACTGACTTGGGAGAGAGCCTTGAATCACCCCAGAGCTGTGATGTTCTCACATCTTCTGGGTTGGGGCCGCTAGTGGGACACATCACAGTAGATGTCCTGCAACACCCAAGCACTCGGCCACCTTCATGCATAAGGCCTGACACCCCCTGTCTTGTTGGAATCCGATACCTGCAGCTGTGATTTCTTTGTCTGTTTTTTCAATTTTGGGCTGGAATAATGCGAGAGGTCCTGTGGGGCCTGCTGGAGCTGCCTCTGCCTGGCATGGCCCCCATGGCTCATGCCTGCACTGGGGTGCAACACAAGGCCATATGGGGTTACAAGTTCTTTGGGGATATTCTTGGAGGTGGTGTGGTCCCATCTACACTGCCTGTATGGAGCAGCTCAAGGGGAAACTACCCTGCCACCCCTCCATAGAATCACAGAATCCTGGAATGCTTTGGGTGGGAAGGGACCTTCAGAGGCCATCCAGTCCAACCCCCTGCAGTGAGCAGGGACATCTTTAACCAGATCAGGTTGCTCACAGCCCCGTCCAACCTGACCTGGAATGTTTCCAGGGATGGGGCCTCCACCACCTCTCTGGGCAACCCCTGCCAGTGCTTCACCACCCTCAGTGGAAAACATTTCTTCCTTCTATCCAGCCTAAATCTGCCCTCCTTTAGTTTAAACCCATCACCCCTTGTCCTGTCACCACAGGCCTTGCTAAAAAGCCTGTCCCCATCTTTCCTCGAGGCCCCCTTGAAGCACTGCAAGGCCGCACTAAGGTCTCCCCGGGGCCTTCTCTTCTCCAGGCTGAACAGCCCCAACTCTCTCAGCCTGGCCTCGTAGCAGAGGGGCTCCAGCCCTCGGAGCATTTTTGTGGCCTCCTCTGGACCCGCTCCAACAGCTCCATGTCCTCCTTGTGCTGAGGGCTCCAGAGCTGGACGCAGGGCTCCAGGTGAGGCCTCACCAGAGCGGAGCAGAGGGGCAGAATCCCCTCCCTCGACCTGCTGGCCACGCTGCTGGGGATGCAGCCCAGGGCAGGGTTGGCCTTCTGGGCTGCGAGCGCACACTGCTGGCTCATGTCCAGCTTTTCATCCCCCAGCACCCCCAAGTCCTTCTCCGCAGGGCTGCTCTCAATCATTCCTGGATTTTCTCTTGTAGGCAACAGGCTGGTTGGCTCTAGAGAGCTTAGAGCAGAGCAGGACGCATGACTGGGGGCCCAGGAGCAAAGCGGGGGTGAGACAACATGGAGTGAAAAGACACCTCTGGATCTGGACATGCTCTGAATAAGGCAGTCATGTCCGAGTCCCCTCCTTGGGCACCTCCTACCCAAATCCCAGTGGCCTCCTGTGTCTCCCCACTTACTTTGCTGGGGGTCCTACAACCTCCTGAGAGCCTCAGTTTCCAAGCAGTGCAAATACCCACCGAACACCAGGCTGCTCAGATTCGAGAGACGGTTTATATTTGTCCTGTTTTTAAATGGGTTATAAAGAGTTAACAATTAAAAGATGTTCTGACCACATTACAGACGTGTCTGTGTTAGACACGTTTTAGGTGCTCATCTGAGAACGGCGTTAGAGGTCATTTACGGGGAATTTTTGCCTGTTGGATTCTATCAAAAACACGAACAAATAATTATCCCTGTTTATTAACACTTTGTAAATTTATTAACACTTTGTAAAATATCTATAAATGGATCCTTAATATATAGTATGGCCCAGAGCAGCCACCTAAATAAAAAGGCATTCAAAGTCCCAGTCACTTCTGCAAACGTTGGCAGTGGTGTTTGTGAGTCTGTGGCACGGGGCCAGATGTTGTCAGGGCAGCTCTGGGCTTTCTCTGATACGGAGCGCAAGGCTTGATGAATGCTGCTTTCTTTCTGAATTTGAAAATATTTTGTTTTGCGGGAGCGGGTTTGGAAACCCAGGTTTTCTCCTTCCATGCTGAAGGGAGAATATAATAAAATAGCAAAAGCCGCCTTTGCTCAGCACCGTCGCTGTTGTTGGGCTTGAATGCTCGCGCTGCCTTCGACTCCTTAACTCGGAACTTTACGCTTGCCCAGGGCAAGCTCTCCCTGAAACCGGAGTGGGAGCCCTGCCGGAGCTGGGGCTGCAGGGTTTAGCTCAGAGTTGATTACCGAAAATACAAGAGCGCTGTAACGGCTCTGTAAGCTGAGCCCAAGTTATGCAACCACCGAATTGCACGTCAGGCTTCGTCTCTCACAGTTGGCATTTCCTTAACAGTCAGGCTTGAGCCTGCAAAGGTCTGAGCATTGTGGCCTGGGAGATTTTGGGAGCTGTGGGAATGCTCAGCTCCATAGGAGCCGAATACTTCAGCTCCCCTCACTTCCCTTGAAATCCCAGCCGGGAGCCCTCTCGTGAGTGCAAGCACGCAGGCAGCACCAGGCTGTGCTCAGTGGGGCTTCGCAAAGAGGCTGATTTTCTCTTCCCAAATCACTGTGATATTAACAGGTTATTCCCCTGGAAAACAGGTGGGAGAGGCTGATCCGCAGGAGGAGAAGCACCATCTCATTGGCAACAAATGTACCAGATGTTTATCCCCCCTGCACAAACAGTGATGAATTTTTTTTACTCTTTTTTTTTTTCCTTTGTCTTTTTTAGTTCAGTTCTGTCCATCTCCCGACAGTTCAGATTCACTAATGCCATGTATTCAGCGGTGGATTTTCTCAAAAAATGTCTCGGGGATTGATACGATCGGGTTGTGGACAGAAAAGCATCCAGTGATTATCCAAAGATACAGCGTTTTCACGTTTCAATATGAAGCAAAGAATTGCTTCTATTTATAGATAAAATAGTGCACAATCCCTAAACTGTGTTTTGCAAATTTACATTCCCACGGTGTCTCCTTTCCTGCGGGCTTTGCACATGTCTACATCACTATAATTTAGAAACCCCTTGACCCCATGCATCTTATTTTGCTTTGCCGTTGTTTTGCCCCCTCGTTCCAAGAGCAGGAATCTCCTGCCAGCGCCTGCAGAGCAGAGCCAGCAACGAGCACTTCAGAGTTTTTGCACAGAAATCGCCTTTTCAGACCCAGCTTCTCTCCTCGTCTCAGGCGTCTCCAGCACCGTTCCTCGCGTAGCAGCCAGAGCGCACCGCTACATTAACAATTAATAACCGAGCAGCAGCAAGGAAAAAACTTGACAATAGATTTGCTTTAATTGGACAGGAATGTTGCCAGGTAACCTCCTTCCCATCTTCTATCTGGGCTCTTCATCGCCCAGTGAAGCTCCCCCCTCTTTGAGGGCAGCCCTTTTTCCATTAACCGCTCCAGGACGCTCATCTTGGAGGCTTACTCCATCAAGGCTTTTGGTGTCATCTACGCATCAGATCAAGGCTGAACCAACACGACATGCACCTGACAAAGCTCAGGAGCACAGAGTTGGAGCACAGAGAAGGGCTTCATTACCGTGGTAATGCAAAAAAGCATCTGGAAACCTTGAAACAAGCCCAGAACGAGCTACGGTTACTGCAGCAGGAAGCGTCACCGGTTGGGAACTGGCAGATGGTCCATCATCCTGACAGCAGCAGCTCTGCGGGCTGCAGCCGGAGAGCTTTGGCCTGCGATATAAGCTCTGTGAGATGCCGAAAACTTCTTGAGCGATGCAGAGCATCCTGGCTCCCCGCTGGCTTCAGCAGAGAAGACAGCATGTGGCACCAGGCAGCGCCGAGTCCGTCCCTGAAGAACCTCAGCGTATGGTTTTAAGCGTGTGAATTGGGTCACCACCTTCAGGGTGACAGTTGGCACACCGACACGGTGTATGCAGGTTTGTTCCAGACACGACTGGAGCCCAAATGTGTCAGTGCAATTAGTCCCGGTGCCATATACAAGCACCAAAAAAAAAAAAAAATCTCATTTCATCAGTGGATATTGCCACATACACACACAAAAAACTCACTTATCAGTGTATATTGGAACTAGAACCTCCACTACCAAAAATCTAGGTCCCAACCACCTGGCTTGCAGAAAAATCCCACCCGTGGAGTGACTCCGACCACCCAGCGCAGTGGGATGTGAGCACAGGTTGGGAGCAATTAACCACAGCGATGGCAGAAGCTCTGCCGGACTCTGCGGCTTACGACACAGATCTGCAATCTCAGAACAAGAATGAGATGCCTTAAAATTTCATCACTGTTTGTGCAGGGGGGTTAAACAGAGCAGGTTTACTCCTCTGAGAAAAGTGGCCCAGGCTCTGCCCCTTCGGACCTGGCCCTTCTTTCTTTACTCACTTTGAAGATCCCATCCGTGAAGTGGGAGCAGTTAGGAGTAATTAGTGCGAGGTGATGCTTGTGGTCACCAAGACCATCGTTAGCACTTATTTTGCATGGGAATACAGCCTGAGCAGCTTCTAGAAAATATCTTCACCCATGTTCTAATCTATTCTGCCTGATTAATTTTCATGTATTTCAAACATCAGGTGATTGGCATCAAAGAAACTGGGTAATTATGCCCTGGGTATCCAGGAAAGGAGGAATTCAGCACCGAGCAACTCGGTAAGAGAACGGGCCAGAGCAAGGTGTTGAATGGCAAATGGGTTGTTCGGACCAGGCTTCATCAACTTTCATTTTACAGCCTGTTGTCAAAAAATGACCTTTTCCTTCAATAGAACAGACAAAGGGAGAGTAAGAAATACAACTCCACCAACGTAATCCTCTGCAGTGGCTAACGAGAAGGAAAACAAAGGCCATTTCTTGGAAATCTCTTCTTTTACTGATACCCGTAATTGCCCATTGCAGAATTGCTGGGTTTTTCTTTCTAGTCAGGCATTTTCCCTGGGTTATAAATACGTCATAAAAGTGCCAGATCATAAAGTTTACAAGTTATGTGAGGGCCAACTTGCTGTATAATTACCTTGTTTTTGCTCTCGGGCATTGCTGTCTTCAACTGTTATTCTGCAAGATCTCGTGGGCAGCAGGACCAGCCAGAAAAATAAAAATAAAAGCAAGAAAGAGGAGGTGTCCTGGTATTTGGTGGCTCAGTTCCGACATAAACGCTGCCGGGATGAGGCAGATGTGCTGGAACACTGTGGGACCCAGGGTCAGAGCGAAAATCCCCTGGTTTTCACATTCATACACCCCAAACCACAAAAGTGCAAGTTTCCCATCTTCAGCTTGAAAACTCAGAGCTCTTGTAGCCAAAAATGGGACAATTGACAAATAGGAACTCCAATCAAGAGCTGCTGCAGAAAGACCGGCCAGCAAAGAAAAAGCGAAACATTTCCAAATAGAGAAATGTGCAAAAGCTTCATTGCTGAAGACAAGGATAATATTTGCTGTGTTATCCTAACCAAATATGCCACTCAGCACTCTCGCCTTTATCGCAGTTATTTTAGTGGTGTTGAGCCAGGGTCAAAACGAAGTCAAAAATTCACAACTTTGCTTTCCTGACAAGGCTGTTTTCCCAGTGAAATACAGCCTTCACTAAATGTGTCTTTCTACAGATCACCCTTAATGCAGAGGCATCATTAGGTACAGCATTTGAAAGGGCCAAACCCCCCACAATCCCTGTCTCAGACCTTACTGTGAGCATCCTTGTTCTCTTGTGTTTTCTTCCCCTGCCAGGATAGCTTTAGGTGTTTGCTGAGCAGAGTTGATAACTAGGATAGATATTTCGAAGAATGCAACTTCTTGCCTGACAGGATTAAACCAGACTTTGAATAAGCTCGTTAGGCTTCCTATGTAAATCGCTGATAACATAGACTCAGGACATCAGTGCTGAGATAAGCACTCGAGGAACCAGTTTAAACCAACCCCTTGTAACAGTCCGAGGCCGAAGGACTGATGAGCCAATTCAATGACTATATATGGGCAAAGGAGGCCCAAAGTTCAACCAGCGGACAGGTGAGGAAGACCATTGGAGACCACCGGAGGACCCCCAAAGACCACCAAAGAGGACAACTAGGCATGCAGATTGAACATTTGCATATGTTCATGAATTCTCGGAAATCCTATGACTATGTATGACTTTATCGCATATAATCTTTGGAAGTTTACCAAATCACTGGAGCACTCATGGTGGAATAATCCCCAGTGCTGCCCAGCGCTGTCATAAAGGATGCCTGCTTAATAGTAACTTTGTTGCTATTGAGTTTTACTTCGGGAATTTTCTGGATACTCCGTTTCCTCTTATGGGGAGGTTCGGACTTTGAAGGCTAGTATCCGCAAATTTTTGTATCACATTTGCTGTGGCAATCGTATAGCATCGCTCACTTTTTCATCCTCACTGTCTTCTTAATAATTTCTATGCATAATGCGCTATTTTATAAAATAAATGGAATCCCACCTCGTAACAGTAACCCCATGTGAAATTTCAGGTAGAACAGCTACATTTAGATAAAGTTGTAACCGGCAGAGCTTTACAATCAGGAGCTCTGAGCAATTTTAGCCATGAGGATGCCACCAGCTCTGGCACTAATAAATTGTACGAGGCTGGGCATACGTACAGCGGTTTTATGCTGTATAATGTGTTGCGTCTATAGGAAGAGCAGTGTTGCACAGAGAGGCATAAGAGATCTCCACGTTGCTATTAAATAACAAAATGACCGTGAAATCAAAATCAAGCACAGCATGCCAGAGCCTGATGCAGCACCTATTAAAACCAAGAGAAACTCTTAATTAAGGACAGCGGACGGGGACGCTGATCCTGCAACTCATCTCCGCAAGGCACCAAGAAGTGCTTAATTTTATGAACAGGTTTAAGCGCTGTCGACTTCAGAGGGACATTAGCACATGTTTAAGTGTCTCTGCAGCAGATAAATGGATGTTAAGCACAGGCTTAAGTCCTCTGCTAAACTGGGCCCTTGGAATGATGTTTGTGGGAGAAAGAAGTATGTTGGTCTTGCAAAACAGCAGGATCCTTTTGATGTCTCTTTGTCCTCCAAAGGCACCCCATGGTCGAGAGGTGCTATTAGGTTTGACGTGTTAGAGCTGTTATGGGGCTGAAGAAGCTTGGTTTTGGTCTTAATGAGACCTTTTAAATGAAAAGCAAACGCTTAGTTTCACATTTTATGTCACAGAACTGCTTCAGGGTTGGAAAGAGACCCATGTATCATAATTTTAGAGTTGCAGAATAGGATTTCATACTTGCCAACTAAAGTTTTAGAGCTCTCCAGTGTAAGAAAATACTGCTATTTTTATTTACACTTTAAAATAATAGCAAGGCTTTTGGGAATGAAGACATTTTTCAATAACCTTTTTAGAGCCATCTTTGCAAATGTGCGGCTTCCACAAATCAGTTTCGTAGCCTCCATCCTGCAGCGCAGATCCTAACAGGAGGCACAAAAAGAGTCCCCTTTGATCCACATTTGAACAATCGTCTCCCAAAGATTTGGGGCCCACATCCTCAGCGCCCTCCCCTCGCTTTATTAACACATTTTGGGTCTGTAAAGTTTTTAAGGTCATGGAAGCTTGTTCATTAGTTGTTTTGGCTTTGTATCCCTGTTCTTTCTGATTTGGGCTGGTGTGTAAGCAAGGAATGGCACACAGCATCCGTCCAACAGCTCAGGCTAAATAAAGCTCCCACGGTGCCACAGTGGATCCCCAAGAGCAGCAGTGGATCCCCAAGAGCAGCAGCGAGCGATTTGCATCAAACAGGCATCTTTGATGGACAAAACAGCCCCATTGCAGACACAGGAAAGATGTGCAGGTCATTGGGCAAACTGGCTTTTGGCCTGGGAAACTGCCCTTGCCTCCTTTGTTAGAGGCTTTATCCATTTATTTTTCTTTCTGTTGGTGGGATATTAATTTTTTTCAGGCAGAAAAGTGCTAAGAGGGCAATGATCCAGGGAAGTGATGGGGGAGATGGGCATCTTGTGGACCTCTCTTCCTTCCTCTGCTGAGCTGGTGGCACATTTTCTGAGCAGAACGAAGTCCATAGAAGTGAAGGGCTGAGATTTGGGAAGGACCTTGATGATGAGGAGCAGGAAGGTAGAGACCAGGTTAGGGCACTGTCCCTCTTCTGTCCCCACAGCAATGACCCCGAGTTTCCTGGTGCCTCAAAAGCCACCTATGGAGATACTGAGGTGGATTCCTCGGGAGGGAAATGTAGGAAATGCTCAAATATTTAAGTCAACCGAAGCCGGAAGAGGCTCCACTTCGGTTTTCACAATCTGAAAAATTACGGCAGTTTTAAAAATAAAAGAGACATTAGATAAATATCACGTAACCTATAATATCTAAGTTATAGCCCTGCTGCTCCTTTGCTTAACAACAAACACCTCTTTCTCTTCACTGCAGGGAATCACAGAAACAAAGAAGTTGATTTATATTGCTCAAAACTGGACTTACGACTTAGTTCTGCTGGAAGGTAGGGAATAGTCTCTTGACTGTGAATCTGTGAATGCATTTTCATCCAGGGGGAAATATAACCCGGTCTCTGGTAAACACCCAAATGAATGGAAATTCTGCTAGACGATTTAAAATGTTGTAGTGTGGGTTGTTTTTTTTTTTTAACCTGTAAATAGAGACATCTTAAAGTGCTCTTAAAGCTGCTTTACAACAATTAAGCAAGAGATTTTAAGAGACCACAGTTCCAGGATGTCAGCCTTAGCACTTTAAATAAAATTAATAAGTCTCACAATTATAGATGCCTTCCTGCTTGAAAAGCAAGTGCGAGCCACTCATCATTCTGAAACGCATTAGCAGAGACGATTAAGGGCCTTTTCATCCCGGCGGAGCGGGGCTGTAGCACCCTAATTCAGACAGCAAAACTTTGGTTTATACCCTCAGTGGCACTGTGCAGGAGTATTTGGAGCTGCCCTCCTAATGAACTTTAAATGATCTTGATCGATGACCAGATCTTGATCGATGACCAAACTGATTTTCTAGTCTCTGTGTGTCCTTACAGGTTGAGGTACCACTTCAGCCCAAAATTTCCCTTGCATCATTTTAAGGATTCAGTGCAGGGAAGTGCGA
The DNA here is from genome assembly GCA_013401315.1 of Balaeniceps rex. NCBI lineage: Eukaryota > Metazoa > Chordata > Aves > Pelecaniformes > Balaenicipitidae > Balaeniceps > Balaeniceps rex. The sequence continues at coordinate 91,536 of VYZW01053801.1, read as the reverse complement.
CTGGGGGCTCACAGGACTCAAAAGTTGGCCGTGTGAAATTACATAAAAACCCATTTTTCAGTAAATCTTTCACACAGAGGAAAGCAGAGCTCCCCTAAGATCAGAAAGGGATTTTTGTTTTTTTAGTGCTGTCTCCGACTTCTTGTTACTGTTACTATCCTGGAATAGAAGCAGATTAATGACTCAGATGACATCATTTCCCATCATATGTGATCTGTTGTGGGTTAAAGAATTCATTAAATAGATAATTCAGGCACCGTGGATTTGACGGTGCCAGTTTAGGAGCAAAGACGTTCTGGTCCCTGTGGTGTTCATACATGTGCAAGTGAAAAAAATGCAAAACTTCACATAATAAAATAATGCCAGAACATTTCTGGCTCTATCTCTTCTTCCAAAAAGGTAAATGCGTAACAAAACATACATTTTTAAGACACTGTGGTTGTGTATTTGTACACTATGATTACCCTACAGGAGTACAACTGTTAGGAAGATGTATGTTTTCTCTCCTGCAGCACTTCAGCCTACAATATTAAACTACAACAGATGCTAAAAATATGGCAAAAATATTCTTATTAAAGGTAATGCACCAGTTGGGAGGAGGCAAAGCAAAAATGTACCTTAGAGAGATCTTGAAAAGATCCAGCATGGAGGAGGGTGGGCACGTCCTCACTGTATTGAACACTCAAAGAGCACTTAGCGGGTGCTGAGTGACCGACCCTCCCCAAACCCCAGCGAGGAGGACATTAGCAGGCCACATTTTCAGAGAATGGCTCAATTCTCCTCTCCCATACATCCTCAAGCACCAGTAACTGTGGGCGATTACTACTGATCTTCAGCAGCTGGAGGAGGATTCGAATCAGTCCCCAAAAATGAGGGGGGTAGGTGAACTCTCTGCAGGGCAAGGGCGAGATGCAAAATGCTCAAGCTCATGGTTGTGTTGGGCTTGCTCAGCTCTGCTGAGTCCAGGGAGGCTGGGGAAAGCTGCCTTGACAAAAAAAAAAAGAAAATTATGTTCATTCTGCACAATTGGAAAATATTTCCATTCAGCCATGCCAGTGTAAACGTGGCATTTCCTTCGGGAGATTGTGTCTTCCTCCATTTCAGGGGCTCTGCACATACACTCCAGCATATAATTAACAAGGGCAAATGAATGCCAGCACGTAAAAAGGCAGGGAAAAAGATTGCGGGTGAAATACTGGTTCCACTGATTTCCCCTCCACCCAGTGATTGTCCAATAGCAATGACCTGTGGCCTAAGATTGCAAGGTTTTAATGTAACGATATTGATCTTTCTTAACGCGTGGATTACGTGTAACCCATCTCCCAGCTGGAGAAAATACAGAGCTGCCTAAAGGCGCACACGGGGCACAGCAGCTTCCGTGGCTTGGGAGCGCCCACCAGCTGGCACCTCCACGGAGAGGATTTGCTGTGGGCAGAGCTGCCTGCAGGACTAAGACAAAGCTTCACATCAGCAATCCTGCTGCGTGGGAAAGCTCCATCCTGAATCCCAGACGGCTGGGTCATCCCTCCTTTCTCCCTGAGGGAATAAACACCATGAGGTTTGCTGCGTGGTTCCCCTGAGATTTTGGGGCCATGAGCGAGTGGTGAGGACAGATTCGGCTGCAGAGATGAACCTTCAGCCCATGAAAGAGAAGGAAGGTGAAGATGAAGATGAAGCCAGAGCACACAGCCACGACTCTGTCCCTTTGCACCCTTTTTCAGGATGAGTAAAGTCCTGTTGGGATGGCTCCTGTGGAGCCTGAACCACGTGGAGGATATGTGGTCTGGACTAATATTTCGGAAATGCTTGTGGGATAAAATCAATTATTGGCGTCTTAAACCTGAACATTACGTGGCGTATTTCATAGTGTTTCCTGAAAAACATATTTTCCCACCTAACTTTTATGTACGAGCAAATACATGTGAACGCAGATGAAAGGCCACTGGGATTTTTTGCAGTCATCAGCTGTAACTGGAGAGGGGTGTGAAGCTGCAAACTTTAATGAAGGGAGCCACAGGGAATTTCCCCACTTGCGATATTGGATATTTGAGCAGGCAGCTCTGTATTCATCTACGGATGTTCCGAGCATCAGCTTTGGGGTGACTGGCAGGCAGCCTGCTTAGGTAAATGCAGGCAGACCGCAAGTCGTTGGCGGCACAGTATGGCTACAGGGTCAGCTGCAACAGGCAGCATCGTAAAAACTCGGGTGTTTTGTAGTCATTTCCATGCTTTCTCCATTCCAAGGGGTCCTTCTCTCTCCTCTTCTGGTTAAAAGGCAAACACCGCTTTTTTGTCTGGCTTGAAAGGCGCCCGCACCCCACGCTCTCAGCAGGGCAGTGCTATCGGTGTGGGACGCACGTGATGCATGGCGCCAGCGCGTGTGCCCAGATGCTCGCGAGAGGGGAGCCGAAGCCCACAGCTCTGCCTGGAAATCAGCCTAAGTGCGAGTGCAGCTGGATAAACCTCTGCTGCTGTGTCTCCGTCGTAACCAAGTGTCGTAGTTTAACCCCAGCCAGCAACCAAGACCCACCCAGCCGCTCGCTCACTCCTGCCGGCTGGGATGGGGGAGAGAATTGGAAGTGTAAAAGTGAGAAAACTCCTGGGTTGAGATAAAAACAGTTTAATAGGTAAAGCAAAAGCCGTGCATGCAAGGAAAGCAAACCAAGGAATTAATTCACTGCTTCCCATGGGCAGGCGGGTGCTCAGCCATCCCCAGGAAAGCCGGGCTCCATCACACGTAACGGTGACTTGGGAAGACAAATGCCATCACTCCCAACGTCCCCCCTTTCTCCTTCCCCCAGCTGTATGTGCTGAGCATGATGCCATACGGTGTGGGACATCCCTTGGGTCAGTTGGGGTCAGCTGTCCCGGCTGTGTCCCCTCCTAACTTCTCGTGCCCCCCCAGCCTGCTCGCTGGTGGCCTGGGTGGTACTTTCCATGCCCTGCGTCCTGGGCAAGCATCTCTGCAGGGGCACTTTCTAAGCGTCGTTGGTGCTACGTGAACACCACATTAATTTAAAAGCAGGACGTGATAAAACCACTGCAGTGCTCTGCAGGTCAAGCCCAAGGAAGCAATGGCGAGATGCTCCGGCAGAAGTGAGAGAAGCTGCTGCACAAGGCTGGCCAGGGTCTGTTGAACATGCAGATGGGGAAGAAAAATTTCACACCAGCTTTGAATTTGCCTGGTTTCCCTGCATCCATATACCACGGCTCTTGCCCTGAAGGATCTCTTTGGACTTAGCCCTGTAGCCAGAGTTTGCTTCTCTCAGGGGAGCAGGAGAGCACAGCCCATGCTCCCCACATAGCCTCTTCCCACAGGACAGAGGAACAGGGTTATCCTCACTCCACCCAACCACCAAATCTCCTGGGACAGCCCAGGGCAAAGCCCTGGCAGAGCTCCTGCACCCGTACACACATTGTGATCAGGACAGCACAAATACGCCCGGGGCTGCTGGGCGCATCCCTCCAGCTGCAACGCCATGTTGCACACTGTTGCAGTGATTTGCTCAACATCTGCCAGGGCAGGGGAGAACATCTCGCTGATGGGTTCGTTAATGTTCCGGGTTACGTTACAGCGGGTAAAGATTTGCATTCAATAAAAGTTTTTGATTATTTACCCGATTTGCTGCTGAATAGATATTATCCCCGACAAAAGTTCATTAAACCTATGTAACATTATGTGTATCCCATAAAATGCTATTTCCGAAAATCTTGGCCCAGCCCCTCGGAGGAGCATACCAAACTTGTGTTTCGCAAAAAACCCATACACAGACTAATGAAACCCTGTTGCAGCACACAACAAAATCGTATTTCGGCTGCGGTGTCGAGCAGAAGCATGAGGCAACCCTGCCCCGGTGACTCCCAGCCCTGCTGGTTTCAGAATTGTCGTCCCTCCCTGTCCGTCGCATTCCCGATGTCTCTGTAGAGCACAGCAGCTATCGTTTTATTTTCTTTATTATTAATTTTTGCAGCAGCAATTTCTTTGGAGCATTATCGTAAGTGATGTCCTAACAGAGATGCCCAGCCCCTTTACCTAAGGATATTTACCGTGAGAGGACCCTCAGCTTATTTTATCCCCTAACAGTTGTTGGAAGGAGGCTGAGCTATGACTGCATCCGTTTCTCTAAAATAAATAGAGAACTTTTTGCTGTTCTGTTCACTTTCAGTCTCGAGGAGTTACTGTAGCACTTGTAGCGCTGCCACGAATTTATAGGGCAGACTAACATCATAAAACAATACGGAATAAGTACATCTTTGAACGGGTTTCAGACCACAGGAATTTTGAAGTCTTACTGTGCTAGCGGCTCAGGCAGCTATCAGGGATTTTTTTTTTTTTAAAAAAAAAGCTTGTTCAAAATTAAAGGCGTTTTTATGCCAATTTAAATAGGGAGTTGAAGATAAAATTCCAGCCAAAATATGCTACGTCTCTGTCTTCCCCAAAATAGGTTGGTTTTTCTAACTAAAAAGGCTACGTGTTAAACAAGATAGACTTGTGCGGGGAATACTTTTTTCCCCGTACCAGACTAAACATTTAAATACAGTGAGATTGTTTCTGTATCAATTCCTGTTAAAGATTAATGTTAAGTGAAAAGATAATCTTGTAGTGCACCAGAGGGTAAAACGCAATCAGAATTTAACATTATTTAACATTAAGAATGTATTAGAATTATTATTTTGGGGGGTATATCTCAGTGAAATGTTACTTTGCTTTAGAGACAGTTTTCCAGAGATATTGTGAATTTGTATCAGGAGCTTCATCACTTCAGGAAAAATACATTAGAGCCATGTGGTTTTTTTTTTTCCCTGATTTGTATTCAGATAACAGCAACTGGGCAAACACTGGCCGATGGAACAACTTGGAGAAAAGTTGCAGGTATGGCAGAAGACACACTTGTCGCTCAGTGTAAAAAAAAAAAATCATATTAAAAGGAAGAGAAATCTCATCGTTCTGGTTCTCTACCTGGTCCTCTATGGTTTGGGGGCTCAATTACACCCGTGGCTTTTGCCCGAGACCAAACCCATCGCTGTCGCTGCATGGAGCAGGACCCGCAGCCCTGTGCTTTGGGCTGCAGCAGCTCGAACGCCTGCAGCCCCGGGCGGCCGAGGGGCCGTTTCTGTATTAGTCAGAGGCAGCTATAAAAGATGAGCGTGGGCTGCCGGGGGCTGTAGGCAAATGCGCAGGTGCTTCTTGCTCCCGGGGGCCCTTCCTGGAAACGGCTGGTGCTTCGTATTGCATCCTCACCCGCCGTGGGTGTTCACGCTGAGACATCTACGCCCTTCAGAGCCTTTCTTCCCAAACCAAGGTCCTGAGGTAAACCAACTTCGTTTCCTGGCTGCTTCGTGGCAAGCGAGCTGCAAAAAGGGAGGTGCTGCTGCCCGTCCCCTACGGCTTCCCCACTGCTGCCGGACAGGTGAGGAGGACGTTGCTGCTGTACTCCTGCCCCAACCCCTTCTGCTTTGCCTAGCCCTGAGATTCAAAGGTTGAATGATGCCAAGAAGTTTATGCAAACACGATTGTGACCCTGGCGTTGAAGCTGGAAAGGCTTTTGGGGGTGGCTTTCTGCCCTCGCGGGACTCGGCAAAGCCACGCTGGGTTGCAGCAGAGCTGCTGGACATCCCAGGAGACTCGGGGTTGTGTCGCATTTGGGGCAGCGAGGAAGGTCACGGGGTCCTGAGCCAAAACTTTAGCCGCTTTCCCACCGGTGGAACAGCTTTGCTCTCTTCAGGTATCTCTGTAAGCCAAGCTTTCGCATTTTCTTGCGGGAGGAAAGGGTGCGAGGGCATTTCACAACGCTTTTCCAAGAAAACAAAGCTTTCACTGTTCCCTCTCCCCTCAACAACTCTTGGAGCCATTTATCACCGGGCTGAGATAAGTTAGGAAGCAGTTCCAAGGGTACTTTGCTAGGGCACGTCTCGTGGAGCGGGAGGTGGAGCAGAAGCTCCGCTCGGATGCCCGGCGAGGGCGGGAGCTCTTGGTTCAGTCTCAGAGGGTTAGTGCTGGAGAAGGCTGCTGGAAAGTTGGTTTCTCCAGTTCCCCTGCTGTGGGGGTGTTCATGAAGGTTCATCGTGATAATTTTTGTTGTTGTGGAGTTTTGGGGGCTGAGGGAAGTGTTTTCTGCCAGCCAACCTTTTTTTTTTTTCTTTTTTTTTTCTTTACTAAACAGTATTTCTCCCCAAGCAATGCATTAATAAACAAGCCAACTGCGGGGCAGGAGGAGGTGCAGCGAAGACAGCTTTCAAATGATGTTTGTTTTGTCAAATAAACCCCTTCTCTTCCTCAAAATAAGGAAAATAATGCAAAACATATATTTAGATTGTGGTGCAGATACTTTTCATGATCTGGGGCCAACAGGAACAAAACGTTAACTTGACTCTTCTCAACAAGTTGATTCAAATTTTAACTCTTGTAAAGTTAGTTCCTCTGTTAAAAAAAAAAAATAGAAAAGAGGGATGTTTCTAAACAGCATAAACAAAAATGAAACCTATCCGGCTCCTGTTGCCAACGTTAAAGACTACTTGACAGTAGATGGAGTGATAAATGCTTTTACTTCTAATAATCTGTAATGCTCTATTAATCGTTCTCTTGTAATTTTTTTTTTTTTTTAATTTTTAAACCTCATAGTACTCTGACCCGATAACTAACTCTGGATATTACTTCAAACGCAAACATTGCCTGCCCAAAGCGAGGAGTTATTTGTGTATGAAACACTTCAGGTTAATCAAGCTTTTAACTTTCACACTTTTTGACTTGTGACTATCCTAAGTGTGTGACCTTAATGTTTCGTTAACCCTTTTTCTGCATTTATTGCCCACTGCTCTTTAAAACTAGTGGAACTGTAATGGAAGTGTTAAAACCTGATTCTCGGGAACTCCATGTGCTATTTCATTCCAGTAATACCGTGATCAGAAAGTTATTTTGACTATGCGTGAGCACAGGATTTCTCCCCCTGTTTAGGGTTGGGATTCTCACACTTATTAAATTGGATGGACCCTTCTTGGGTGCCGATCCTTGCCCCCGTGTACGTCTGTGCTCCCAGCCCTGCCTGTGCCAGCCCTGCCCCGTCTGAGCTGCAGCGTTTGCCCCATTCGTTGCCATCCTGTTTGGCTCCAGTATTTATGCTGGAAAGGGGTTGCTGGGAAGGGGTTGCAGAAGTGGGGAGGGAAAGGCTGTAGGAAAGTTTTCTTTTCCTGGGATTCATGCCGTAGTGTGTGCTCCCCCTGCAAATTTGAGAAAAGGAGCCCAGGAGATGGACTCCTATCTAACGTTGTCCTGGGACAGATTGGACATGGGAATTTGGTCACTTTAAATAAGGATTTTAGCTCAACAGTCATCACCAGGCACTCTTTAATGCTGAAGGATGTAATCGCTACAAAATAAGCACACATGGCTTAGGATGTCCTAAGATCACCCAGAATTTCAGGTTTGGTCCTGCTGCAGGGTCACTCAGTCTTGTGAATCTTCAGCATAATTTTCTGCAGTACCTCTGTTTTACTCAGTTTCTCTTCTGTGCCAAACCTGGCATGAGATACGAGATGTAGGAAGTTTAATTTAACTTTCCAAGTTAATTAGAGTACTCTTCAGCCTCCTCTTTGGTGAAACCCTTGCCTCATTGGCCCATCCCTGCAGCCCAATACGATCCTGTCTCCCTGTCACAGCAGCCGAGCTGCTGATGCATCTCCTGGGTGGGATCCAGTTTAGCAGTATTGTGTTGTTTTTCTCCCAGCAAGGGGTTACGACGCCTTTTGGCCCAATTTGGGCCAGAGTTCCCATTCCCCACCTGGTGCAAGACCATTGTGCTGAAGGCAGAGGTGCAAACTTTGAATACGCATCGTACACCATGACTAAACCTAGATATGAAGAACCTCAAGCAGTTGTTAAAATATCTCAGGCCAAGGAGAGTCCTTGGGGAAACAGGCTTCGCCCTCTCCCTGGATACAGCAGGTATCTCCCAGGATGAATTTAGGGACGTGGCAAATGGTTTCATGCCAGAGGAGTTGGGGAGTGCAGTTGATGTCAATGGTATGATGAGAAGTGATACGCTCCTGTGCTGGTATGAAGTGGACAAGCGTGGTGTTGGCATGTCCAGCCTGGTAGAGTGGTCCCTGGGTGCATGGGGAGCACCCTGCCTGTGCTGCTATGGGGCCACCCATGACGGGACTTGCCCACGGCAGCGTGGGCCTTGGCTCCTCAGGGACAGTTGGCCTGAGGAGTGGGGCTCAACCCGCGGAGCTGCTTGGACTAACGTTGTGTCGGGCTTGGCGAAGGGCTGGGCTGGCCCAGGGAAGGGCGTCTGATCTGCCGTGCAGCTTCTGCCGCTTCCATTTTCTATTGTGAGAGCTAATCTGGAAACAGAAACTCCAGCACGTGGAGGTTACTGGGGTGTAGGTGCTTTCATGTGAGCTGGCAGTGGGAATCGATTTGCACCCTCGGCTGTTGGTTTCAGCTGGGTTTCTTCCCTCGCTGACCCCGCCGTGCTCCCATGCAGGAAAGGCAGCATCCCTCTGCGCAGAATTGCGGGGCTGAAACGTGGTGCCTGCGCTGGAGTGGGGGCCAGGACCCCAAACACCCAACGGGGCTTTTTTTGCAGCAGCCATCCTGCAGTGCTTTGCTCTTTTGCTCAGAGATTTGCAAGATCGTTTCAATCTCCTACACCCTCACCCCAACTTGTGTCAAGGGAATAGATGAAAACTCCCTTTCCTGGGCATGTCAAATAACTAAAAATATTTGTTGAAAATAAATTTCCTTTCCCCCATTGAGCATCTGTCCCAAAATTTCCTCTCTTTGTTGCTCTTTTTTCAAATCAGAGTAACTTTTTAATGCCCTTGCTCATGTTTTTTGCTTTCTGCTCATGTCTGTTTAAACACAAATTCCACTTGTCTCTTATAAAGTCAAACAAATTGTCAGATGTTGATTCCTCCTCTGTCTCCCCTCCAGCCCATCCTCCTCCATGTGATTGCAGCGCTTGGCTGGGAGCCGCAGGCTCATCCCAGGGTGCTGGGAAGATTAAACCAATACCACAATTCATTTTTGTGAAGTATATCTTTGCAAAGCTTTTTTCTCCATTTCTTGGAGCGTGGCTTCTACTATCTCAAATACAAACGTATTTCCCTTTAGGTCGCTCGCCACCGCTGAGGAATAAACGCTGAGGAATATGTGTTACTTAGGTATTGGGCTGCTTTTTTCCCCTGTTGCAATATAGACTGAAATTAGGACTTTCATGAAATAATCTGTTAATTTTAAAGACCATTTTGCTCTTTTATCAAAATGGTAATCTCAGAGGAATCAAACTTGAACCAGTTGATTCCTTATTTTCTGGTTTTAGTCCCAGACATTGAAGTAATGCACTACCGTGGGTAGCAGTAATTTTGAGCTGCTTCTCACTGAACCATTCCAGTCCTTACCAGGAAATATCAATAACAGCAAAGAAAATGGCTTTTTTTTTCACGACCAAGCCACTTTTCTCTGATTAGATTGCTGCGTGTTGGGGCACTCGGAGCGCAAAATAAACATCTGCCATCCTGGAGGCAGCGTGAGGGCATCGGACCCGCTTGCACTGCCCAGCCAACGCTGTCTGCTGCAACGACTTCTAGTCACTGGATCTGACGTGTCTTGGTAACCCAGAAATGAAAGGCTCCTTAGCCAGTTTCCTAGGAGGTAGATCTTGCTTTCGCTGTATATTTATTGAATCTGTGCTCCGGCTGGGAAGCTGAACAAGTCTCTGTTTTTGTTTTTTTTCCAGCCACAGCTTGGCAGAGTGTGCTGCTGCTGAGGTTACCACCAATTCCCCACCCCAGAGAACGGCTCTGGTTTTATCCAGCACCACTTGGGAGACCTGAGTGAAGACACAGCAGCAGCAGCAGCAGTTCAATGAGTTCCTTAGACGTTTTGGCAAACCAGTTGAGCTGCTCGTAGGAAACCTCAGTGCCTGCTCCTGCTCTTTGTGGAGCTAGTTTTGCGTTCTTCTCATCTGTGAACGTTATAAAACATGCGATTCCTAATGTTAGCACAGCTCAGATGCTTTCCTCTAAATCCGTTTTGAGGCAAACCAGACAAACAGAAATGAACAATTTCTCTCAAGGAAATTTAAAGCACCAAATTCATGACTTTGCAAGTCTACAGGGCCTTGTGCTGAGCTAGAGCGGCCACCCAAGGGACACCAGGTCTACCCAGGGAATTGCAAGGAGGAATCCACTGCTGCCCTTCTATTAATCATGTTTTGGAAGGGTTGTTCCCAATAAAAATGCTTCCTTTTGGTTCAAGCTCGGGTATTACTTGTTGCGAGCCCCAGTCTGGGTAGACACTCCAAATACTTATTTCAAGTGTTTCTTCTGTGGGCAAGCTGAATCTTTGCAGCTGCTCGGGAACTGCTCTGGCAAAGGTTGAGAAGCTCTGGCCTGAAGGAGAGAGTGTCTCGATGCAAATGCCAATGAAATTGATCAGATCAGCCTCGTTTCTCCTCTGCCAGGTTGGGGCAATTGTCCCTTCTTATACGAAGTCTTTCCCTGAGCAGAAATGGCATGAGCCTCCAGGGAAAAGGGTGAATGTGCGCGGTGGGATTCACCATGCAAACAGGTGTTGTATTACAGAGGAATAAAAAATACTGGTTTAGTGTGAGTTTGACCTCCTTCTTAAAAATAAGAAATTGCAAGTGTTACAGGAGTGGGCAGCAGCCTTCTTAATATACTCCTAGAAACCAGTGAGGTGGCAACACAACATATGCCCGAAGTATCGAAACAAGCTGTAGTTCAATCTTCACCATTTTCTTTCCAGCGACACAGAAGTTAAACATATCCCTTACCTCGAATGCCCTTTGCAGGAGGCTGAATCATTTGCATTTTGATGCACTGGCATTTTCTAAACCAAAGAGACATAAGAATTTTTATCACCTTCAACAACTGTGTTGCCAGGGGCAACGCTCATAAATCTGCTTACCAGCATCGATCTCTGCATGCAGCAGAGGGCGGTGTTTGTGTGTGAAAAATGCATATTTATAGAAAAATTATAAAAACTCTCTTCAACCCTGGGCAAAATTTGGGGTCCGAGACTATCATATCGCTAATAGCCATGGCAACCGTATCAACCACATGCACATGTTAATCTCTTTGCAAATTCCCTCGCATCTGACTGTGTGTTCTTGGGAAAACGCTGGTAGTGTATTTTAACTTATACTGGATAATCCCTGTCCCAAAGGACTTGTGATTTAAAAATACACCTCCTGCTGCATTGCTGCTGTCCTCCTCGATAACACAGTCTTCCTCGGCTCCAATTCCTCAGGATACTGCCTGCCCTGTTCTAAAAGGAAAACTATGCAAGGAAAAGTAGTCCATTAAATATTTGCTGTGGTTGTTTAGATGGGAAAACCGAAGCACGGCAGAACTCTTGACATCCATTTCCTCAGCTGAACTTTTTCAGTGCTTCATCCAGCTTCAGCCTTGGGTTAGATCGTGCGCTGCTAATGGTGCTGTTGGCTTTCTATTAGCATAGACGCAAAAGTGATTTAATTTGGGGGGGGGAATCCCTGAGTCCTGCTCTGGCTCTTGCTAACCTTTGGGGAGACCTTCAGGACATTTGATTTGATCTTTCACTTCCACCATCTTTACAAGGATGAGCTGATGGTTCCTGATGTTTTAAGGCATTTCTTGTGGAGGAAAGCAGAGCGATGCCCACCGAGGGTCGACGGCTCGCCGTCGGTGGACATTTCTCTATCAGAGGCTGCCGGCAGCCTGGGAAGGAAGGTAGAAGCCAGACTGTTAAATTTTATGTTTCTGCATTTAAGAGGAAACTCTCTGACAAATCAGACAAGAAAATGATATGTTGCAAGAAATAGTGAAGCTGCTGGTAGGCTGGTGGTGTCCCTATTTAACTTCTTAGCACTTTTTCTTTTTTTTTTTTTTTTTTTTTTTTTTTTTTGGCTGGGCTTTGTAAGAGGAAAAAAAAATTGTCCTGCCTCTTACAGAGGAAAACAGCAGGAGTGAGCTGCCCTGCAGACAGACGCTCGGTGCAAATCTCCCCCTGTCACACAGTCACTTCAGGCGATGTTTTATGGAGACTAAATTACATGAAATCTCTTATTAAGAGGAAAGGCTCAACCTCCACCTGATACCTTGCTTTCAGACTGTGCTTCAGCCGGGAAACTGATAACGACTGATGTACAGGAACTTCTCTGGCTTTTGTAGCATCATTTCAGCACAGATCCTGCCCCTGCTACAGACCCTTATCTACGCGATGGGTCCCTGTTACAGACCCTTATCTACGCGATGGGTCCCTGTTACAGACCCTTATCTACGCGATTGGTCCCTGTTACAGACCCTTATCTACGTGATGGGTCCCTGTTACAGACCTTTATCTACGCGATGGGTCCCCGAGTGACAGGATCCGAGCACAAAGTGGTTTTGCCTTGTGGCTACGTGCAGTAAACTCGGTAGTTAGCTGTGACCTACAACAACGATGTGAGCTCACTATCTATTTTTTGTTCGGTAAACATCTTGAATAACTTCATTATGTTAAGTAGGAACCCTTATACTTATGTGGTGTTTTGGTTTTAAATAAACTTGCTTGAATGAAAGGGTAGAAGGTGGTGGGGTGATAAAAAGGGTGCCAGGAAAACCAAAACCTTCTTAGAATAAGGAGGGGAAAAACCGTAAGGGAGAAAAGAGAATAAAACCAGTAGCTAAAGTGCTGAATGGTCTATAAATAGCAGTAAAGTCAGATTGGGGAGTCAAGTACCAAATGGACTTTCACTGCCGCTGACAATTAACCTCTTGCAGCATCCCTGGCTGTGGAAGGAACTTCATGACACACCAAATAAGCCTCTCTCCATCTATAAATACGCGCCAACTTACAGGCTGCAGTGTCCAGAGCTGGGTGGTTTGGCTGTCCGGACATCGGGGTCAACGCAACCTCTGAGGCAGGAGCCCGGGCTTTTTATTCTGGTACCGTCTGGGCTCTGAAAGAGGGACGAGACATCAGCACCACAGGCAGCAGAGCCTAAAGATGTAAAAGTGGGTCCAGTGTCAGGAAAAGCTGCTGAAAGCAAAGATGGACCCTGCTCTTTTTCCAGAAAGGTCTGCAAACGCAGGTGTATATTGGGAGGGTCAGGTTTTCTCGCTGGCCTGAATTTCGTGCTGTTTTGGGGGAGATGGGAACGCAGCTCAGCCACTGGTCTGGGTGAACAGGTGATTCCGATCTGGGTTCAGACTCCTGCATGGGAAAATCAAGGTGTGAAGGACACAGAGATGGTGAGACCCAAATTATTCCTGGCTATTAGGAACTCCCCCGATATAAACAGCATGTAGCATCTACTGTTACAACACCTAAAGGTGCTCGTTTATTTAATGGGGAGGTTTCCCGGGGCTGGGCTATGAGCTCACTCAGCATAATTTGGCTGAGGGAAGCCCTGCTCTGCCCCTCCACCCATCAGCACTGCAGCTGGGGCAGACTGTGCACTTTCATATGCATTTACCACTTTTTTTCTTCTTTTTTAAAATAACTGCACCTGCAAGGAAGTTATTTTATACATTCAGCCCCGCTCTGCTGTCAGCTGCAGCGACTTGGTGCTGGGGCAGAGCGGCTGCAGGGCTGGACCGCTCTCCTTGTTCAGGTCCCAGCTGAAGCCTGGTGAGATGAGTTTTTCCTCTGGTGTGCTCTCAGCTCTCTGTGTCCAAAGTGTGACTTACGTGACACTGTACCAAGCAATGCACGCGTGCAATCGTCTCCGTAGGTCCGTCCCCAGAGGAGAGGTGTCTTTGGGCTTTTCTCTATCACCTTTTCTTTTCTCAGGGTACTTCTGTCATGAAATGACTAAGGAGCCATCACCTGACAGTGAATTTTGGTGGTACATGTCGACCACAGTTGTATTCTCTAAGGGTCTCTGATATTCCTTATCAGAAAAAAAAAAGATCCTGGGTGGTTCTTGCTGTCTGTGAGAACAAACTGGGGCTGAATGATCTGAAATGAACAGCATCCCCGTTTCCCCAGCCCTTTCCTCCATGGGCCAGCCTTTGACGGTCAGGGTAGAGATGTGCTTGTAGGAGACCCACGATGAAACCTTCCCTGTAGCTGGCTACGAACGTTCCTGAGATGCTCACAGGTACTGGCTTATCATGTTCATTTATTGACTTCTTCTTTCTAAAATGCTTTTGAACAACTGAGGAAGTGCTAATGGATGCTTGGATTGCCCTTCTTATGGTCACTCAGACTTCCACTAAAGTCCTCAAGGACTCCTCTCTTTTTTTTTTTTTCCTAATGCAAAGTGTAAAGTCATTTTATTTAAGTGTAGTTATGTGCAGAAACTTAGGGCAAAATCATATGACAGCACAGTATGCATACTGAAAAAGGATATGAAGTGTTATTGGAAACTCCCAGGGAAAAAACGTGAGTTAATTTTATAAGTCACAGGTGGCGTATTTTATTAATGGATGTCATAATCTCTGAATAACTCATAGAAAAATCTAAAAAAATTGCTGCGCTTCACTCCGGCTTAAAACGGCGTTTGTAATTTCTTCCACCTTGCCAACACGTGGTTAGGAAGGGGCATTGGAGAAACCACCAGATACCACATGTGCAAACCAGCTGAGGTTTTTGGTGAGGATCTTTAACCAAAGGGTCTTTAGTTCATGTAAATTAAACTGCAAACCATTTTGGACGCATCCTTCGGGCTTCTTTTTCTTATTGAATGGCCACGACATAATAAAGGTTTAATCTTCAGGCTGATCTTCCTGAACCGTAGAGCAAAAAATCTCCCATACGGAGGGACAGGCTGAATAGGTTCAGTTCCACCGAGAGCAAGCTGCCGGGGCAGGAAGGTCTGGTTTCTGTGATTTTAAGGTATATATTTCAAATCTACCTGACATTTCATGGAGTCCAGCTCCTGGAGGTCTGTAAAAGCCGTTTCCCATGTGAATCCCCCGGTGCCTGGCGGGGTGCAAGTTCACCCTTTCCCGTACAAGGTCTCCCCCCAGGTTTTTGCCCATTTTGCACTGGAAGAAGAGGAACACAACTCCCTTTACCCTCCGGTCAACTTTGTTTGATTCACTCAATCAGTTTAAAAGCCATAAGGAAGGGAGAGCTGTGCAGATGACTGATCACACCAACCCATTGACCCGTTGCTCCCTCAGGAAACATTTTCTGCCATTATGTTAAAATACTGCTACCACAAAAAAAAAAAAATTCACGGAAATGCAGTGCAAAGATTATTTTACAGTTACTTTTATCACCAGTATGCAAACCTTAGTTGGTTTTATTTTTTGGTTTGGTTTTTTTTTGTTTTGATTTGGGGTTTTTTTGTTTGTTTTGGGTTGGTTCTTTTTTCTAAAAAAAATATGTTATCGATAACTTTTGTTATCAGCTCAAGACATGGTCAGTATAAGAAGGAATCTCTGTATGCCCTGGCTGCCAACCCCTGAAAGGACGAGATGGGCGCTGAGCAGCTGTAAGAGGTGATACCCTGAGTCTCAGTTAATATTTTTTAGGTCTTACAAGTTACCTCTCAGTGAGGAACCTCTAATTTTGTGGCTCATGGGATCAAATGACCAAATGTTATCACTGCAGTCACCTGATATTCTTCTTCCTTTAAAAACATAATGTTACTGATTCATTAAATACACGTTACCCAAGGTTTTAATCAAAAATCAAACATCTGCTCATTGGGGAATCAAAAGCTCCCGCTCTCTTGTAGATCTTGCGTATGAGCTTCGCCCTTTCCTCTTCTTCCAGGTACCGAGTTACCACCCCAGGTCAGCACTGCTACAAGAAGTTAATAAATCTCTCTTACAAGGCACTAACACTTCCCTGATTGATTTCTGAATGAAGTCCTACATGCACGTAGAACGTTAACCTTGAAGTCCGGCATCGACACCTCATTATTTTCAGCCTCCTTGAGCAGTTTTCAGGGGCGCTCTGTGCCTGAAAAGCCTCGCTCTTTTCTTTCTGAAAAGGAGGAACACGAGCCTGCTGTGGGTAATAAGTTAATTAATTAGAAAGGCAGGTAAAGAGAACATTAAATGAATTTTTCTGAATGAATAAATAAATAAGACCTTAAGATTTTAATGCTAATGTAATGATTTTTAGGGTCTGGTTCATTGTCCTCGAACGCTAGGAATTGGCCATATGGAGAGGTTTTTTCTAAAAATATTGGGGGCCAGGAGTTAATTCTAGTGCCTGGAAGGGGTGGTCTATTGAGAAAAAGCTCAGAGATGCACAGGGTCATCCTGGTATGAACTGAGCCTGCAGACCATGAGCCTGGCTTAGAGAAAAACCCAGCAATTTTAAATTAAAAAAAAAAAAAGTCTTTTTACATGACTTTTGGGTTTTCAGCTTTTGGGGATCACCATGAGTAGTCTTTTCCTACACCTACATCTGTGTCTTGTCCCACTGCATAACCAGGACAGAGGTGCGCACATCTGTCCCGTGGGGATGGGGACTTTGACAACTAATAAAGGCTGAGCCTTTTCTTACTTAAAAAAAAAATTTAAAAAGGTTTTTTACAGGTTATTCAAAAGGACAGGGCTTTGACAAAGTCACAAGACGTGGTTTTCCAAAGCTTGCAGTGATATTGTGTGCGTTGGTCATCTGGAGACCGAGCAATGGAGGTAACGCAGTGTAAGAAAACCTCCTGGTTCCCAGCATAACCAGCAGGATTCGCCTGGTTTTGGCGAATGCGGCACTCAGTTTTTTGTAAACTGCTTGTTCTTGGGTGACGTCCCAGGTCATGAGTGAAGATTTCCAGTTTTTCTTGCGATTCTGGCAAGCAGTGACTATCGCCATTTGGTTTTTATGCTCCGTCAGCTGCCCCAAACCATCTCACACCAGCAGCATGGAGAAGCACCCTTTTACAGAAGGCTTTGGCACCCAGTTAGATACCAACAGGTCTCCTTAGCTGCCACCCAGGTATTGCTACCTGTGTCTCTTCTGTTCACACCTTCACTGAAAGTTTGACGTTATAAAAGTGATATTATGTGGAGGGATGCCAGCTCTTTGTGTTTTCGGGTAAAAATGCATCCATTTAAAGCCAGGTTTAATTTTAACAGGTCAAAAATAAACTTTGTGTAGGAAATTAGACTTTTTCTTTTTTTTTTTTTAAACATCATCAGTGAGGTTTTAGAGTAATCCTCTAACAGGAGCGAGGGAAGGGAGAAACCTATGGTTGAAGTTTTAGTTACCTGCGATAGCAAAGTACGAGACCTCGTAGCCCGGGAAAGTCCCCTCAAGTCTCACAGTCAGAAAGATACCATACTGCTTAAAGGGAGGCTTTTCCTGGCAGCTTTGTAGAAGCAATGAATGTATTGAGAAAATCCTAGGTGATTTATTTCTCTCATAGCACTGTTGCTTGCTGTTTGAATCAAGAGAACAGTCTTCCCGCTGCTTGAGCTGCAATCCAGCATCATTAATAAATAGCACTGGTAAGAAAGTGAAGTGGCTCAATTGTCAGCTCCCCTTTGGAAGCTGCCCTGATTAGAATATCCATTAGTATAAATTGTATTTTTATGGTTAACCCACTGTGCTAAATATGAAACTGCATTAAGCTATTATACCCTTCGTAGCCACTAAATTGAATTACCTGGTGCATCTGTTTAGTAAACTGCAAAACCTGAAGAGTTTGGCAATCATTATTATTTATTTTGTGCATTTTAAGTCTTTCCTTTGACTAACATGCAGGCACCGTTGGGCTTCGGTTCACAGCAATATACCCCTCCGCATTCAAACATAGTTGCAGAGTGCTGAAAATTGGATGTTAAGAAAATTGCCTTTTTCGCTTTGCTGTGTGCAGTGCCATAATTCGTTTTTGCTCCGTATGCTCTAGTGCCAGAAGATTTGGAACACTTTTTTTGTTTACATGAAAGATGATACATTTAAAATGGGTAAAAACTGCATTTCAAATTTTCGTGCCTCTTCAGATCAATGCTGACAGCTGAGCTTACATTGAATGATTTAATGCATTCCTCCACCTGCTAACCAAGAGAGTTACTTGACCCTAAAAAATCTGTGCGCTGTGAAAAAAAAACAAACCCTCTTTAAATCTCTTTCTGACTCAGGAGGAAAGTGTGTTTCTCATTACGGCTCCAGGGGCATGCCTATATTAGGGTAGCAGAAACACCCCAGGTGGTTTTGCCTGCGTGGAGGCTACGTCTGGGAGCGGAGGGGAGCGTGGTGTGGGACCAGCTGGTCCAGACCTGGAAGGTGTGTGATCCCTCTGGTTTTACTCCTGTACTGGGCCTGGTGTGTTAAGCCTGTGAAATGCTTTGAACAGTGTTTATGGATGGAGGTCTCCTCCAGCTTGGTTGTGTCTGTGCTGTCGTTTGTTGCATGGTGTAGACCGACGTCCCAACCTCTTTGTACCCTGATCTGCCCTCTGCTTTCTGCCTCTTCTTGCTTATGGTGTTGTCCCCCCTGCTGCTCGCTCCTGCTCTTTTTCAAGATATGAAAGGTACCAGCTCTTGCAACTTTTTTGTGACTTGGGCAACTTTTTCTGAAATTCTCAGCTCCTGCAAGCATGTGACTGCGGGGAATATCAGCTTGCAGAAAAGCAGTACTTGATTTTTCCATAACCTTGAGGGCAGGAGCTTACTGACCTGGCTCAGGTTACCCTCAGGGCTCCGAAGCTGTGAGGAAAAAGACCCAAATGCTTTTTGAAGTTTTGTATTTCCTGACTGCTTGGGCTTGGTAGTCCCAGAGCATCATTCCCACCTCCATCTCCTCTCCTTGTTTCCCATGCTGTTCTTGGCCCTTCTCCAGACCCATGGAGCATCCCATCAGCTGAGGGCTTTTATTTCCCAGCTTGTCCACGATCGCTTTTCCCCGTATAGAGCTCCAGTGAGCTTTATGGAGCTTACAGGAATGGGTGGGTGCTGTGCTAGTGAAGCCCCGGGTGAATGATCCTGCCTGTGCCTTTGGTCCCTGTTAGGGGGCTGGGGAGCAGGAGCAGCGATGGGCTCTGCTGGAAGCGGAGCGAGCTCAGGGCTTGCAGCCACCCTGCTGATGGTGCTATGGCAGGAAGCGAAAACAGCCGCGTCGGCTCCGTCTTAGCCTGAAATTCCCAGATGCCAGCAACTCCTTGAGATATTCACAACTACTAAATTTGCACTAAAAACAAACAAAAATGCTGACAACTAGAGCCTGCTGATTTCGCTGCTTAAAACACAGTTTTACTTTCTTTTTTCCTCCCTTCTCCTAAAGAGCTTGAAGCAGAGAGCTGGATCTGTCTTGCCTCCTGAATCATCACTAGCATTGTTACCCAAGCCAGCTGCAGAACTTCGTGCTGTTGATGATCCTTAGCCAGTTTATATTTGCCTCTCTCTGAGCTTGCGAGGCTGGAAGGGAAAACAACCGAACCTTTTCCTTGCAGACTGAGGGATTATCCTGCTCAGTGTGTCAAGATGTGTGTGTGGGGGAAAAAAAAAAAAAAAAAATCATATTTCTGCTTTTAATCAAGTGTCTTTTCAAAGTATGGCCACGTTTCAGCTTTCTGTTCAGCCTTTCTTGCTTAGCACTAGGGGTGAGAGGACAGGTTTGGCTCTCCAGTACAGCTAAATGCAATGGGCAGTCGGGAATGGGCCGGGAAATGTGACTGAGCTGGCTCATTTGTGGTGAAGTTGAACGCTTGGCATGATTTGAAGTTAATATGTCCCTTAGGTAGACAGCCTAGGCATGTCACAGGTACAGCAGTTATATAGCGTATGAATTAGCGCTTAGAGAGTCAAAACTACAACAGTCGAAGTCACTTTAAGCCGCAAGTCCAAACCCTGCTGAGGCAGAGAATAAACCAAAGTTCAATGCGTGCCTACTGGTAATAGAAACCTATCCGATATATTTTCTAGAGCAGAGTGGTGTTTTCTCCTGAGGTATGGGTTTTTTTCAGAAAAGCTATCTTTTATAGAGCAAAAATTTTTGATATCCCTTGCCGCAATGGTCTTTATTCACACTTCTTTTGGTGAACAATATTCCTCTCGCCAGTTATTTGCTTTGGGATGGCTGCAGCCATGCTTCAGGTGCCTGGCATGAACCAAGGTCAGGTTGGACGGGGCTCTGAGCAACCTGATCTAGTTGATGATGTCCCTGCTCACTGCAGGGGGTTGGACTGGATGGCCTCTACAGGTCCCTTCCAACCCAAAGCATTTGATGATTCTATGATTCTACTGCAGATACTGAAGGAGAAGACGACTAGGAGCGCGGATGCACGAAAGGTACTGCATAGTTCGTTGGCTCTGCTGTATTTAATAGAGAAACCAAAGAAAGCATTATTCAGCAGTAGAAGTCTATTTTTTTTGCTGCATCTGCCACTATTGAAAAGATCAGCTGCAGTCCGGTGTCTATCATTATTAAGAAAGAGCATCGGCAGGAGAGGGCCTCTGGCTTGAATAGAGAAAGAACAGTCTAGAATATATTAGATAAATGTGGGGGTTTTTTTCAATTACCTTGGGCTGATGAACTTCTTGTACTTAAATATAAAAAAAAGGAGCTCAAGCAATCTCTGCTGCCAGTGCCTATTTCTGAGGTATCATGGAGGACAGTAGCTGGGCAGCAAGTTTTGCAGGCAGGGGAAAAGTGGTAGACGGGATGTGTTCAGGGGTTTTATTTCTGCTTAATTTAGCTGCAGATGTGTGTGGGGATGTTGGTTTTCCTAACTTAGGGGTCTTCTGCGTCTTGATGAAGCGATTACAGAACGGGCACAAAGTTGGTTAGACAGCCATTATCTATAAACTAATTACAATTTCCTGTCAAAATGGAAGAGTGGATGGAGTGGGGCTCTATGAGGGCCTGTCCTGGCTCTGGTGACATCAACTATTTTAATTAATGACAATACACTTACTAAATTTGCAGATGGCACAATGCTGAGATGGGCTGCAAGGTTGTTAAAGGACAGGATCAGAATTCGAATTGATGACAACGGAAGTGGACAAATCAGAATGTAATTCAATGAGGGCACAAATAAACTTTTAAATACAGGCAGGAACGATCAGCTGGGCACATGCAAGGTTGCAGCACAGTGCATGGGGGCCCAGGAGCTGGGGTGGGCTGCAACCTGCCTGTGGGGTATCAGTGTGGGGCTGTTGTGGTGTGCGTGGTGCAGCACGGGGCTGTGTGATGCATGAAGTCAACTTGCTCTGCTCATCATCCAGGGCAGTTTTTGGCACCCCCACAATTTAAATAACTAAAATTAATTAAATTAAAGCCCTCAGCACAAGAAGGACATGGAGCTGTTGGAGCGGGTCCAGAGGAGGCCACAAAAATGCTCCGAGGGCTGGAGCCCCTCTGCTACGAGGCCAGGCTGAGAGAGTTGGGGCTGTTCAGCCTGGAGAAGAGAAGGCCCCGGGGAGACCTTAGTGCGGCCTTGCAGTGCTTCAAGGGGGCCTCGAGGAAAGATGGGGACAGGCTTTTTAGCAAGGCCTGTGGTGACAGGACAAGGGGTGATGGGTTTAAACTAAAGGAGGGCAGATTTAGGCTGGATAGAAGGAAGAAATGTTTTCCACTGAGGGTGGTGAAGCACTGGCAGGGGTTGCCCAGAGAGGTGGTGGAGGCCCCATCCCTGGAAACATTCCAGGTGAGGTTGGACGGAGCTGTGAGCAACCTGATCTGGTTAAAGATGTCCCTGCTCCCTGCAGGGGGTTGGACTGGATGGCCTCTGAAGGTCCCTTCCCACCCAAAGCATTCTGATTCTATGAAATGTGGACCAGGTGGAGAGAGTGCTTGGAGATAAAGAACAGGAATGATCAGAGGGCTGGGAAATTGGACTTGCAAAGAAAGATGGAGAATACTTAATCTACAATAAAGACTTCCCGCATGTGCCATTAGTCTTCAGATTGGAAGACGTTACTGCAGAGGGTAAGGATACTCCGAGTATGATCTCATCCTCATGGCAGGGCTTGAAATATTGGGGAATGGTGGCTAGACATTAGGACATGTAACTCCTGCTGCAGAAGTAGGAAGGCATCTAATGCAAGAAGTGGATGCCAAAGAAGGAAAAGAAGTGTCCTCTTTATTTCGGTATTCCTTTTATTTGGGAAACTCAAGTCTAATCCCGAAGTTTCAGTGTGATTCTGAATGTATCGCTTAATGCCTCGCTTCTTGATGTTGGATGGGTCTTCTGCTTCGTCCTGGCTAGCGAGGGCTGTACCAGCAGCCCTGCACGTGACCCTTGGTACGAGCTTGTATTGCAAACACGCTGTAGTCGGTTTGCATGCGTGCGGGAGATCTGCTGCATCCTCCCAAATTGGTGAACAAACTCACAATTTAATATGCAGGCCAGAATTTCCCGTCTGGAAAATGGAGATGATAACAGAAGGAAAAGAACAGAAATCCATTAATATTTTATAAAGCATTCAAACGCTATAGCAGTGAGTGCCATAGAAAAGCCTCTGAGGAAATAAACAAATTTCTGTCTTCAGAGCAGATGTTGAAATAATTATAGTAAATAAGGCACAAGGCCACACGCTGAACAGCGAGAACAGAATGGGCTGTTGAATCTCTGTTCGCTGCCTGCGCAGCGTCTCCTCAGTGCTTTGAGGGAGGCAGAGAGCCCGTGAAAGAAAGAATCAGCTCGGAAAGATTGCAGCAAAATTTGTATGTACAACAAGGTTTATCTAAGTTTGGGTAGAAGAACCTGGTTTTTATATTTCCAAGCTTTGCAGACCTTGACTTTGCAATCCTGGTAATCATGTAAAGCACACCGTACGCTAAAATCCAGCGTAGGGAAGAACAGTGAGGCTGTAAAGCTAAAATGAAATATTCTGTTGGATTTAAAAAGAAAATATCACCTGTAGAAGGCAAGGTGTGATGCATTTTGACAATTAAATAGACAATTGTCGGAATAGACAGCTGAGTATTGGGTAATTTTTGTGCCCTGCAAAGTCCGGCTATAACGTTTACACCGATATTGCAGTACCTATAGAAAAAGTCTTGGGCATCCAGATAGCGTAAACCAATTGTTGTCAAAGTGACAGAAGTTAATCTTTTTTATATTTGTGTCTCTAGGAAGGGTCTGAATGAGCTTTGAATGTTTCTACCATTTCCTTGCCCATCCTTCCCTCATCCCAAAATCCATCCTGCAGCAAAGACTAAATAATCCCCTATGCTGGCAACCTGGTTGAGGTGAGCCCCAGGTGGTTCAGTACTACAAATAGGAACTTTTTTCAGAATCTTACCCATTTTGTGATTCAGCAGCTTGCACAAGCTCTGTCCTAATGCGTAACAACTGCGTAACGTTGCTGATGTTATGAGCTTGCAACGCAGGGGATTGCAGCAAGCGTGGCATTGAACGTTAGTGGAGAAACTTACCTCAAATGGTGGCTGTATTAGTGTTTTCTTTTAACAACCTGTTTTCTACGGACCAAAGTACTTGTATACTGAAATGTATAGAGTTGGTTAAGTCCCCCCTTGCTTTATTTCTTCAAAACTTCCTCCGTCCCCAGCCATTAATTCGTGTCATTGAGGCGCATAGTGGTTCCAGCACGTTCACGACAGAAGCCGAAGCTGTGATTTCTGACTTGTAGCAGTATTGCTGATTTTGCTCTGGATTGCATTCGCCATGTGAGAGTTGTTCTGGTTTAGCGATGTTGCTTTTCTAGAGAGAGAGAAAACAATTGCACGAACAGCCCGGATGAGGGACGCTTTCCTAGGGGTTTGCGTCCTTCGGTCTCTAAACCATTTGTGATCCTCGCACTGCAGTAACCCTCATGTCGGGTCCCTTGGGTCCCTTACATGGTGCTACGTGCTGGCGTGACCTGCAGCCTGATGTACCACCGTCTGCATGGGTGCTTCATGCTGGTGGGCCTGCTGATGCCAACTAGACAGAGCTATAATGGCTTAACCCCTGCTGCTTTTTCCATGTGTTGGGGTTGCATTTGTCCATCTACATCTACCCAAATGTTGCTTTTCACCAGTCTTTACGCCTCCCCTTTGTAGAGACGTAATTCCCTGAGGTTTATACCCATATTTTGAATTTAGCCACAACTTGGATGTGCAGAGATGTGATTGTATAAACCTCGTTTCCATAGGAAACCTTGCTAATAAACAGCACTGCAACGTATAGCAGTTCAAAAAGCCACCAGAAGTACAAACCCACACTTTAATTCTGCCTTTCGCCACTGTTGGAGGGATTTACTCAGACGCTGCAATGCACGCTCGCATGTTGGGGCACGACGGTGCCTTGGGCTCCCAGGTTCTGCAATGCCAAGTAATAACAAACAGAAGCAGCGCAGGTACTTTGAGATTCTCCTCCTGGGGATCTGTACTCCATAAACAGAAAAATGCAGACGCAGTCCAAAAAAATAAAAAAAGGCAAAAGTTCTATAATTAAACCAGTACTCGTCTAGCGCTTGCTTACTGGCTGGGCTTGGACCTGGCTCTCTGTGTTGCTGCCATTACGTATATCTATATGCATATATACATGTGCATATATATACTGCTAGCAACCGTCTCCTTTTGCAGCACCTGCCTCCTTTCTGCCCCAGCCACCCCAGTGTCAGGGCTGCAGACTTGCTCAGCTGATGCTCGACTGCCTGCACGGGAGGGATGAGGCTCGTGGCTCAGGTCCCAGCTGTCCTCGTGTTAACCTCAGCAACTTCTTGTTATTTTGGCATGCTGAACTCCAGTGTCACATCTTTTTCCACCTGTGGACTTATATTTTTCCTTGTTAATCTGGAAAAGAGTGGAGGAGGCGAGAGTTGTGAACCCGCTGTGTACCAGCTCTCCCTGTAATAGACGAGGTTGACACCTTTGCTTGGGGAAACCTTGCTGTTCAGCAATGCAAACCTTTCCTCTGAGCTCTCAAAACTGCCTTTGAAAATGTCTCTCTGGTTCTTTTGCTTTAGCCTTGTCCATCTCGGTTTCCAACTGAGATGTCCCCAAGTCATGGTTGGTTAAGTTTCCCTGCAGCTTTCTCCATTAATACTTGAAGGACCTTTGAGCAAGGTAATGGACTTACGGTAAAGAAGAAGCAATATCTTTCTGATAATTGCTCTTAATTCAGATTTCGCTACGCTTAGGGACATTGCGTACAAATACCCGTGGCAGGTTTTAAATATTCATCCTCTATTTTAACCCACAAAAAAATGATCCTAATAAGCTATACTGGCATTATTGAAATCTCCTACAGTATCATGTAGGGCTTTGTGCATTGTCTTTGTTAGATAATTAGCACTTTGAATGTGCACACATCAGATGGTGGTTGAATGGGAGAAGTGGTTTAACCCTTCAGCCTCCCCACCGCATCCCTCCGCATGCCCTGGAACGACATCGCCAGGAAACGACAGGCGAGTTTCTGGTTTCGGTGGCACACTTTGAACATTGGTGCGGTACCGAATCAAAAGCACTGAGTCCATGCTCGGTTCTCCACATGTGGGAGTAGGCAAAGGCAAGACTGATGTTTGGTTGGTGGTTTTGTATTAATTCCAGTGTTGAGCCTCTTTCTTTTATGTCTTTGTGCCACATCTTTGTGCCACAAGGAGGCTCAGCTGGGGGGTGTGGGGGGTGATGTTAGCATGGGGAGAAGCTGGCGCTTTTCTGCTGAATTCAAGATTTTGAAAGGAAAACCTCTTGATAATCCAGTTCATTTGCTTTTACTTCAAGGAGTAGGATTTTAAGGTTGACAATCACAATCCATGAGTATGAGCTTCAGGCTGAGCAAAGCATAGCCTGAATAAACAGGACAGGGGAGAGAGGGGCCCTTGGGTGCTGGCGGTGGCCGGGCACGCTGCTGCTCACCCGCTTCCCACGGGAGCTCCTCTGCACCTCCCACCACGCCACGCTGAGGGGATATTTCGGCAATAAGCACATCCTCTGGCATTGCTTGCTTATCCAGAGGGCATTCCTGGAGGAAAACTCTGTGGAGTGGCAGAGGCTGGAGTTGGGGAGAACCTGATGAAGTTGCCCAGCCCTGAGCAAGTCTGTGTCATGTGTTGGGTTGCTCTTGCAACAGGCTGCAGAAAGAGCTTCCTCGTCTGCTCTGGAGCAATAGCAGCAGCAATGCCAGAAGTTTAAAAGTTTTGTTTCTTGACCCTGACTTGGTTCAGTCCCCGCACAGGATGGCTTGGGCTTACCAAACTCAGGAGGAAGCCCTGCCGGGGTTGTGAAGAGCGGGGTGTGCATCGGGCAGCTCTCCCGCGCAGATGCACGATGTGCCTGGCGACACGAGCCAAGTCTCATGCTGTCCTTTCCTCCAGGTTTATGAGCAAATTGAAGCGAACTCTTGTTTTTCTCTATTCCCTGGCTCAAACCTTAAAAGGGGTGTTTTTGTATGAAATTGAGAAGTGATTTGCATACTTCATTTTCTTTACTCTCACAAGTCCAAACAGATCCCTTCCCCTCTCTCTCTTTAGACATCTGTTACTGGATTTCTTGTTTTGTCCTTGCCGAATTTTAAGTCTGCTGCATGAGTTTCTGGAGCCCGCAGGGTGTTCCCAGCAGAGCACTGGGAACCCGAGCGTGCGACCCTGTCCCACCAGCATCCGCTCCGGCTGGGCTGGCAGCACCACACTGTTTGGAGGGGTCTCACTTTCTGACATTTCTTTTGATCTTTGTTAATAATGGCTGAAAATAGCACCAAGGGGCCCTCCTCCTTCCTCCCTCTTTGTTCATCTTATTGCTGTTGAAGAAAGTTGAGGCTCCGATTGGAATATGTCATGAGGTTATCTTCTATTTATTCATTACATGCACATAACCATCTCTGCATAGGAGGAGGCACCGTGTTTTAAAAAAGAGAAGGCATGAGCTATGCATGGTCTGTCCCAGGATTTATGCAAATATGTATATTTTTATGCCAATTTACAGTCAACTGTCTGTCTTGCTAGGGGAAAAAGTGGCAAGGCTGGCTACAAGCCAGAGCACAAGCCAGTCATTCTCCCCACGCCTGCTCTGTTTGGAGGGAAGGGGCTCCCGTGGATGCTGTGCCGGGGGGGATCTGCGGTGCTGGGGCAGGGGCATCGCCTCTCCCCCAGCACCGGTGTTCGGGGCGAGGGCTGCGAGCCCATGGGATGGGAGGGGTAGGTGAAATCCCAAGCTGGGGAATTATTTCCTCGTTGCATATTCCCCTCCGCCTGTTGCTGGGGTTTGTCTTGGCTCGGTCACTCTGCTCCGGGATGTTCTGCATTCACGTCTCGGCTGCAATTACCATCCACCAGCTGCCCCCAGCCCCAAGATGCTGAAATACCTGAGCTGCCCAGCACAGAGCGCTCCGAGGGAGGAGGGGAGGCGAGGAGCTGCCTCTCACAGTCCCACCCTGCTGTTAATTTTTCCTAGACATCCCCCTTATCAGCCTTTCGTACCTCTGAGCCTTGTTAAAGCAATCTGCGAGAAAAGCCGCCAAGAAATCCGCGGCACGCTGGTCAGAGCTGCTGCAGGAAGCGCTGAATTATGTGTGAAGCTGGAAGTCTTGCAGCTGTCTTAGACATGTGAAAAAACTTTCCATAAACATTCCTGGATGCTTTGGGGTTTTAAATGGGATTTAAAAAAAAAAAAAAAAAAATTAGAAGAAAAAAATTAGTACTGGGAGATGCCTGCTTAATTGGAAATTCTGAAAAATCTGTTTCACGTTCTAGTTTACATCAGTTATTTTCAATAACTGCTGTGGAAGAATCTGAATGGGACCTCTTTGAGTTTTAAGACATTAAAGATATTTCTCAAGCGTTAAGAGTTATCGTAAGCATTGGAAGTCAGCTGAAGCTTCCTGTAGACATATTTTCATACATTTATTAAATCTGTGGGGTTTGTAGTCTCTGTAAATGAGGAACACTGGGGGAAGCTCTTAGTTTATTTCCAATACAATTTTTTTCCAAAGTCCATGCTCTAAACCTTTTGCTTTTGTCCCTTTTGTTTTCAGTTGAATATTTGGGAGGGTTTCTTGTTTTATTTGGATTTCTTCACGCAAAACTGAGCAAAAGGAGAGGAATTACAAAAACAAGAGGGTTTGTTCCAGTCCACATCTGAAAACACACAGGGAAGGACGGACTCTGCTGCCTCCCAAGTCTTGGAGTCAGACTTTCAAAGCCATTTTGTTACCTAAAAGGCTTTGAAAATCCCAGTAGGTACCTGTGGAGGCTGGGAACTCAACTCCTCGTTTCAATGGTACTTTGCTATTTACTTTTTTTAGGTATTTTAAAACCTCCCGTTAGGTCCTTCATGTGCATCTCAGGGCACATAAATGTATTTGAAAAATCACAAGTAAACCTGAAAGAGCCAGCTTACTAGCTCCTGCTAATACACGTCTTGTAGAAGGCGCTCCGTTTTATATGCAAAATATGCTTTGATAATTCATTATTTCTGTCTTTCCAGCAGATTTTAATTTCATTTCCTTAAATGACAAGCAAATGAAAATGCTGGCTTTCTATAATTTCAACTGAATTCCAATTTCAACTCAAAGACATCCCGACAAAAATTATTAAATAGTAAATATGTGCCATTCTGTATTTCCTAGAATAACAAAGCGTATAAAATAAATAAATTAGGACTTCAAATATAACTTCTGACTAAGAGAATCTGGGTTGTAATTCCTTGACAACACTTAGAGAATATTTTGTGTTCTCTAGGTAGCAAAAAAGTGCCAAATTTAACATGAAGGCTCAATTACTATATACTCATCGCTACACCAGTTAACAAGCATCAGGCTGTCTTCAGGAAAATAGCTGGAACTAGATAAAAATCAATTTTTAAAATTAAAGTTTCTTGTGGTTTTAAATTATACTCAAAATTGTTGTGTTAATTAAACCTACTCCGAGTTTGGTATAAATTAAAGGGCAGGGAAGGTAATTCTTGCCCGAATTTCAGTTCTATGTTACAAAATACTTGTGTTATGCTAACAAAGCAGAACAGTCACACAAGACCGGAGAATAAGGTAAACAAATATAATAATAGGTGTGCTCGCAATGCAGGTAATTAATTTCTGCATTTCCGAGGAGACTGGACTTTGTAGCCAGCCTCTGGAGAGGAGAAACCCAGGTTTGAAATTTGCCCTTGCCAGCCAGCATGGGTTTTGTTCCTGTTTTCCCCCAGATCTCAGCATTTCAGGTGAGACACCGGTGCATTTGAGTGATGTGGTAGAAGCCTGTGGTTTGGTAAACTTAAAATAACTGAGGGCCACTTGGGTATGTCATGGAGGTATGTTTGTGACAATCCAGGAATGACAATTTAATGCAGGAATTTTACTAAATCCTTCATGGGACTTCTAGTTGTTATCTCTGTGTCGGGTTTTGGGGCTGTCACACGTGTTTGGCCTCTGGGGGTCCAGCTGTGGGGTGCCTCATTCCCCTCCCCTGCACTTCATGCCCGGTGCCACTGGCAGTGCTGGGGGAGATGCAAAGCTTGTGCCCAACCTTGGCTCCAATTGCTCTGTGAAATTTGGACTGCCTTGATGTGGAGGAGTTAGTAGGAAGGCGATGTCACCAGTGTAGATAAGGGAAACCTCTCGGGAAAAAGTCCTGAAGGCAGTTGTAAGGCAAGAGCAGGAGCATGTGTGGTGAGGGTGCTGCTCCCAGCCTTGCAGAGCTCTTCTGCAGGACAAGATGAAAAGCTTCACAGTCACGCTGAAGGCTGATCTGTTTTCCTGTCTTTACCCTTAATAATGATGATACAAGTCTGATGGTGCCCTTTTTTACAGACTTAGAGGCAAGAAACTGTTGCTAGAGCATCTCACAGACCCCTGGCCCTTTAATAACCAGTTCTGGACAAACGCCGCTTTCAGAGGTGGTGAAAGCGCGGATCAGCAGAACCTCAGTACTGCTGCGCTGAATTGCACGTACTTGGGGTGGGTGAACCAGAAAACGCAGCGTGGTGGACAGATGCCTCCTTGAAGTCCTGGAAGCAGGATGGGTCTGGCCCCAGCGTGCTGTTTTTCAGCTCCAGTGCTCACGCTCCTGATCCGATGGGCGCTTGGAGAAGCTTGCAGAGGGAAGGTGCCGGCAGAAAAATTCCCATTGCTGCAAGAACAAGAGAGGAGGTGTCGCACCCAGCGTGTGCTGTCCTCCAGCACGAGCAGTTCTTGCTGCGCTCCATCCACCTCCCGCTCGGCAGCGGGGCAAACATCCCCTCCATCCCAGCCGTATGCAATGGCCACCTGGGAGCAGGGCTTCCCTCTGCCTCCCTCTTCTTGGGCGTGCAGGAAAACCTTCCCCGCTGGGCTTTTGTCTTGCTGGTAGCAGCTGCAGCTGGTTCCTCTCTGCTCCTGTGATATCTTCCCTCTGGCCGCTGCAGAGCTTTGGAAAGGAGAGGTCAAAAGATGCTGGGTCGATTTTATTTATTTATTTAGGGGGTTAAATTAAATGCAGATTTAGTCCTTTCCTGTGCCTTGTACAGTGGAGAATAGAAAAAAAAAAAACACATTTCCTTACTGTAGTCTGTCCTGCCCCTTTCAAAATTAACTCTTGGGCATGGCTGGAACGCTGTTTTCTGTGAATATTTGGATGCAGTGCAGTGACGGGCTCTGAAGCCGTTCCCATCCTACATTAAAACAAAGCCATCTGCCAGGAGTCCTCGTGCTTTTGCCAGACCACTGAACTGGCCCATTACAGGACAATTCTGGGATGGTTCTTCTGCACCTCGTAAAACCCTGTCAATGCTGATGTTAGACTATCCTGACCTTTTCTTTTATGTGGCATTTCTGAGGATTTCAATTGTATTAATGGCTACGTGAATGTGTGCCTTGTGATACGGAGGGGGAAAAAAAAAAAAGTCTAGCGGGGACTAGAAGGAAACCGAATTACATCCTGCCTGGGCTGTAAGTGAAAATTAAACTGGAATTTCCCCAGGTGAACGGCCAGCAAAGCGACTGTGCTGCTGAGCATGGCTGGGCTCTTTTCTTCTGCTTTTCACACCGCTTCTGCCTGCAGTCGTTACAGGGCAACGCAATTTGCGTTTCCGTTTTTTATAGGTAGACCCATGTTTATGTGCTCTTTGTGTCTTCGTTATTGCTGTTTTGGTGGTGATTAACTGCTGGAGTATAATTAAGACCTGAATGGTTGGGGGGGAAATCAAACAGTAGCTGTGATATTCATCAAACTCTGGAATTTATTCTTTTAAGTGTTGGTGAAAGTTAGCAGGTAGCCTGAGAGAAGTCCTGGGTGTACCCTCTGATTAATGCGCCTTATCTCTGGTCTGGAGGGGCAACTGTGTCCCTAAGAGGCCTCATTGCATGGAAACATCTATTTTCCCTGTACCTGTTCTCTGTGGGGCCATTGAGCACGGTCCTGGTTCCTGGGTGGGTGAGGACTGAGGGCCACCAGGCTCTGCTGATCAAATCAGCATCCAATAACTATTACTTTTTTTCCCCCTCAAAACTTGAACTGATGACATGATGAAGGGTTACCAAACAACTCAATGACGATGAGCAAAGACTCCATTTGTCTTTGTCTTCCCAGTGCAGCTTCTCTAAACTGTGGCACTAGTGGGGGGAAAAAAAAAATCAAAACCAAAAACAAAACCCAAAACCAAAAAACCAAAACAAATAACAAAAAAAACCAACCAAACAAAAAAACCCCCACCTTATGGTTGACACATTTGTACCCTGTGAGCTGACGTTCGTGTTCCTGCATTGCAGAGACAGCACACGTGGAAGGAAGAGCTGGGTCAGTTTTAGGCTTGTGCATGAGCAAATTGCTAACCAGGGCTGAGCGTGTTTGTGGTTGATGGTATGGAAGCCAGAGAGAAAGCAGCCTGAGTTGCAGACACCAGCCTGAGTTTTCAGGGCTACGTTTTTTTCCTAATGGCTAACATCCTTTCACTTGTTAATTGGAGGAACTTGGAGAACCTCACAACACCGCGCTCTGCTCTTGAGAATACGAACGTGTTTTGTGATGCTTGCCATTACTTAGTAATCTGATTTAAAAAAAAAAACAAACCTGCATAAAAAACCAGCATAAAAAGACATTCCTAAAGTTCATTAATAAAAAATGGAGAGATCATTAAAGCACCCTTCCTAGAGGAGAGCCTCTTAATTTCAGAGATGTAGCAGATACAGAGGGTATGCTGTGTTACTTCCCTCACACCTCCTGGTAAATTAATGTTTCAGAGCCCTGCAGACTCCATGGCTTCTGGGAGCACAAACAAGCTGAAATCGTTATTTCAGGTTAGGAGGAACGCTGCATGTTGGAAATTAAAATACTTCCTTTGTGGTTTGCATATAACTTGTAACTTATGTTTCTCCTGACATCCATAAAAACGAAGGCTCTAGTTACTGTATTTAAATAGCAATATTAAAAAATGGAGCAGTTTAACTAAATTACTCTGTTAAATGGAGAACTTCTTATTTCTCTTGAGAAATGCAAGATAGAGCCCAGTCTTCCCAGGTACCGAACCTCCCTGGGCTGGGTCCTGGGTTGTCCTGGGAGCTCCTGGTTGGTCTGGGGTTTGAGGAAGAAGCGATGCTTCAAACCATGCCCATGGAACCATGCTTCAGCTCAGAAACAGTTGACAAGCCTTCATTTGTCATCATACGTTGACAAACCATGCCAGGCACTGTTTGCATGCGTATTTTAAAAGGAATTGAGAATTTTTTTCTAGGATATTGGTAATCCATCTACTAGTGGTTGGTTGTTCCCTCCACTTGATCCTGCTGTGTAAGGTTCTGTAGCTCCCAGCCGAGGATCTTCCAAACATTTATGCCATAAACTAGCATGCCAGGATGCACAATTTGGAATGTGATCTTTACTGAGGTCACGAAACCCCAGGTATGTTAAAATCTCCCTGTGGCACTATAATAGTTAGGCACTACAATACTTGTCCCCTGAGGCCATGCTCTGACTTGAAGGCTTCTCCATGGTAAGACTGAGCCACCAGGTCTGTATTCAAAAAGAGAATATGCACCTCGTTTCTCTGTCAAAAATGTTTGGTTTTTGGTAAGTCAGATACTACGTAGTTTAATAAGAGAGACTGTAATTAGGCAAAGTCTGATAGACGGTTAAAGCAGGGTACAGACACTGCGCACAACACTTCTGCGCTCATCGGGAATAAAACATCTGCAACAGTTCTATTAATACAAAGTTGATGGTAGATGGACCTAAGAGAAATTAGAGCTGTGATATGTGACACACGCCATCTTTTGAGGTTCCTTACAAACATTAAGTATGTTTGTAGTCATGCACTTCCCCCTTTTTACAGTCAGGGTCCAGCTCTGATTTAGGCTGAGCTCTCCCTTACAGGAAGAAGGAACCCAAACCCAAGGTGTCACATCACCGTGAGGCCTGCGGGGTCACTCATGCCTTGCTCTTTCAGCTAATTTTCAGGTTTTCTGGACAGAGAAGGGCTGAGCAGGGCTGAGCAACCTACCCACAGGTACCCCAGGCTTGACCCTTCCTAAATTTTGTTAGATAAGGGTGTTTTATTCAGGGGTGCAGCTGGGTGATGGCCAGGTCAGAAGCTCTCTCTACTGAAGTCGATTTCAGATCTGTCCAATGTAACCTGAATGTCTTGGCAAGGCTGGAGCTGAAAGTGTAATTAATATATTGTATTGTGCAATGTATTTGTAATATATGTGGATTGAAAGGTATGAACAACAGCTATTTCTCACTTTTTTTTGTGCACACCCATTCCAGCCTGGTGTCATTGCAGGGCACCTGTGGGAGAGCAAACAGATCTTCTCCCTTTCTTTTTTTTTCCTCCCTCCTGTACTTTGATACCAATTATGGGTGATATTTCAGCTGGCAAAGTATCTGCAGTGATGACACCCTGGATAATAGACATAANAAAAAAAAAAAAAAAAAAAAAAAAAAAAAAAAAAGCCCAGGAATAATTTTCATGTTCCAGACTAGAGTCTGCAGCACTGAGAAGTTAAAAATAAATAAATAAACCAAAAAAAGCAAACTTGGGAATTGCACACTGAGCACACTTTCCGTGGAATTACTGAGAAAGAAGCCCATGAGGTCAATTGAGTAGAAATGCGAGTTAAGACAAAACGGTTCTAAATTAGTAGCTGTCAGGAGAGAGCTAGTTTGGCAGAAAACGTTAAACTGGAAGGAGTCTTAGCCAAGAAAGAGTCGTGAGGAGACTCATTAGCACAAGAGGAAGATGCGTTTCCAGTTAAAGGTATTTGTAACACAGGAAAGAATTAAATCCTTCTCCTCAAATTCAGGAATTTAAGGGTCAGATTTCTGCCCCAGACTCTGGGACATCGTTAAACTCGGCTGAAATGCGTGAATATCATATGAAACATCCCAAGCATCGGAACAGGCTGCCCAGGGAAGTGGTTGAGTCACCATTCCTGGAGGTATTTAAAAGACAGGTAGATGTGGCACTTGGGGACATGGTTTAGCGGTGGACTTGGCAGTGTTAGCTTTACAGTTGGACTCGATGACCTTAAAGGTCTTTTCCAATGTAAATGATTCTATGATTCTGTTCTATGGAATTAATAGTCTAGGACGCTGAGGGTTGGAAAGGAAACCAAGATGGGTAAGGTCTTGCTTTAAATGACTACAGGAAAATGTACTGAATCAGAGCATAGTCATCAAACCAACTCTAGCCTCTAAAATACCTGCAAGCTTTTGGAGTCTGCATTAATATTTGCTGGCAGCATCTTTAATTGCAATAGGAAATCAGTTTAGTGATGATTTGGACAGGAAGATGGTATTGCTGGAAGACAGAGGGCTGACTGTCTTGACTTGCATATGTGCTGCCAGTCATAACTTTTGCAGAATGGGAGCAAAATGCAATTTAATGAGCATATTGGTGTTCTCATTCACTTTTTCACACGCTGGGTGGCTGTCCAAGTGTGAAGAAGAAGGCCCAAGAAGAGAAACAAGGTTCTGCAAGAGACCTGGGGCCAGACCATGCATTCTTGTGGTGCCAGACCATGCATTCTTGTGGTGCCCTGTGGTGATGGAGAGGAGGTACAGGTTAGGGAGGAGAGAAATCAGTCAGTGAGAGGTTGAGTTTCAAGCCATCACTGAGGCCGTTAGATCCTCTAGTCTGATGTCCAGCAGATGACAAGCCATTATGGGGCACTCAGATGCTCTGTCTTGGAACTAAAGACTTTACCTGGCCTCACAGGAGATGAGGCAGTTGTCTTCCTCCGTCCCTCCTGTCCTCTGAGCTGTAGTGCCACCAGCTACCAATGCTTGTACTCAAACAGCCGCACAATAACTTGCATCCGTGAGCATTTTTGCAATAAATACCTTTTCCCCCCATATATTTAGTGGCCACATTAAAAGCTGATGCTGCCCCAAAGGAGGAGTTGAGATCAAATGGCCTGGGGTAGGGAGCGAGGCTGGCCTCTGCCCATTTCAGATGTGCAGACATAAATCAATTTATACCAGTTGGGAAGCTGCAACCTCAGATGAAAGCATGTCATTTGATTAGGTGACAAATACCTGACTGATCCCAGAAAAAGCCCAGCCGGGCTGTATGTGCTCGTGGTCAGACTGGCTGCAAAAAAAAAAAAAACAAACGTATTTATGTTTCACAAAAAGTCTTGAAAATGTGAATCTGAGAAGCCCAAAAGGCAGATGAAAGGAAAGCGAAGCTTGGCACTCAAAATAGCTCGTTGTTTCTGGCTATGGCAGCCCGGCCTTGAGACGTGGGGCTGGGAGCAGCAAGCGTGGCACGGTGGCCTTGACTGTGAACCAGCCACCGGCTGCGCGCTGTTTCACTGAATAACACACGTTATATACATATATATGGATGCGTATCTATATATACACACACATGCATGCCTGTATGTGTGAGCATATAGATGTATAAAACACTGCCTCTGCTGAAAAATCTCGTAATGAAACATAACGTTGGAGAAATCACGATGTACTGTTGAGTTAGGAGCAAGGGCATCCCAGGCTGTGCTCGGGATGCTGCTGCCGACGACGGGAATTGCCGCGCACAGCAACCGGTGCTGCAGATGGCTCCCGCCAGGCCCTTGGGCTTTCCGTGATCTGTGCAAAGCCCCAGGGCTCGCAGGCAGCCTGTGAAGGGTTTTGACACCAATGCTGGTGTCTCAAATCAAGCCTGAAGGAGGAAGAAGCCCAAATTGCTGCTATCCGAGGGCTTTTGGATGGTCTGAGTTGGGGAACGGCTACCCTTTTGTGCCGAGTGAGTGTCCGTGCGTCATTTATAAA
Organism: Balaeniceps rex; assembly: GCA_013401315.1. Lineage (NCBI taxonomy): Eukaryota > Metazoa > Chordata > Aves > Pelecaniformes > Balaenicipitidae > Balaeniceps > Balaeniceps rex. Next base: position 55,515 of record VYZW01053801.1, on the reverse strand, counting down.
AACTTGCCAAAGCTCCCCTGGGAGGGAAGTGGCTGGAAAGAGAAACAGGAACAGACCTGTCCTCTGCAGAGTGACAGAAATAAATGAAAAGAGGTTGAACATGTTGCTAGAGCAAACTGTTATATTAATTGTTTGTAAGTCTGCGTTTTTCCTTGCATCAGACAAATGCAACCCTTGGTTTTTTGCTAATGTTTCACACACCTGGGCCAGGACTAGAGGGAAAGAGATGAGGGCACTTTTCTGAAGTTTGAATGTATCCAAAATGTCAATTTTCATGATGTTTTGGTCATTTCCACTTGAGCTCCATGTGGGGCTGGTGGCGTTGCCCAGGAGGTAGCGCTGTAAAATCAGGCAGGTCCCCGAGACAGAGAACCGGCCTCAGCTGCCTCCCGAGAGCAGTGGTGGGTGTTGGGTTTGTATGTGGATGCTTGTGCAGCAGGTGCTGGAATGAGGCTGTGAACTTCTTGGGGACCTGGAGGAGGTCATAATGGGCTTTCCTCTGTGATTTATGTTGTTCGTGATGTAATAGGAAACCTTTATTATTAGATATAATATTATTATATAATTAGTAATACCGTATATGAGGCCGCTCCTCAAGTGCTGGTTCAGTTTTGGGCCCCTCACTCCAAGAAGGACATGGAGGTGCTGGAGCGTGTCCAGAGAAGGGCAACGAAGCTGGGGAAGGGTCTGGAGCACAAGTGCTGTGAGGAGCGGCTGAGGGAGCTGGGGTTGTTCAGCCTGGAGAAGAGGAGGCTGAGGGGAGACCTCATCGCCCTCTACAACTGCCTGAGAGGAGGGTGCAGTGAGGTGGGGGTCGGTCTCTTCTCCCAAGTAACAAGTGATAGGACGAGAGGCAATGGCCTCAAGTTGTGCCAGGGGAGGTTTAGGTTGGATATTGGGAAAAACTTCTTCACGGAGAGGGTTGTCAAGCACTGGAACAGGCTGCCCAGGGAAGTGGTGGAGTCCCCATCCCTGGAGGTATTTAAAAGCCGGGCAGACGAGGTGCTTAGGGACATGGTTTAGTGGTGGACAGGTACGGTTGGACTCGATGATCTGAAAGGTCTTTTCCAACCAAATGATTCTATGATCTTATATGAATAGGGAATTATTTGGATATAGCTTAGTCTTAAATATGTATACAACTTGCAGAGAATGTATTGCACATTCAGGTTCCTTTGAGATTCTGGTGTCTTCCCTGCAGAGCAGGGAAAACCTCTCAAAAGCACTCAAGAACTGTTGAGAAAGGTGGTTTCCAACTTCACTGTTCTAAACTGCCAGAGGGTGGCTTGGGACCTGCTTTGGGAGAGATCCCCCGGGGGCACAGGAGCTGGGAGCTGGGTGCTCCCCTGCTGCTGGCTCTGTGCTAGGGTGGACTGTGAGTCGGTCTGCGCTTCCAGCTGCATTTTCAGAAAAAGATGATTTCTAACCCTTTGGGACCAGCGAACATTTCACAGGGGAAAGCTTCACCCTCCGGCTCCAGCACGTGCAGGTATTTCCCTCCTGTCTGCAAAGTAAGGTGTAAAACAGGCTTTTGAATGTTAAATGAAAGGTGATTTTTTTTTTTACTGTAATTGGTTGTGTCTCATAGTTATGGATTTCTGTAAAACACCAAATTTTGTGACATTCCCAGTAAAATTTGAAGTTGCGAGTCTGTTGGTATACTCAGCTGACTTCCCGCTCTAAGGCACTCTGCTACCGGTTGCCTGAAGCTGATTTAGTCTGCAGAAAGCATGAAAGCCTGCAGCATCATGAACTTTTTTGGCATTTATTTTGAAAAATAAATTCTGCTGATCTTTGACTCCTTTCTGCTCTGTAATTTAAAATTTAAGTGTGTGTGTGTATGTATATGATGTTGATAGCGATGGATTTCTGCTTTAGGAGATGTGGTTGTGTTTACCTGCTCGAGCAAAAAAACGGGGTGCAGCTGAAGATATTAATCTTTCTTTGTCAGGGTGATCTGGTTTTATTGCCCCAAGCCAAACTTCATGTTTTAACGTACTACTTACAGTAATGGTATTTCGAGGGTCTTCCCATCTGCTGCCTCCAGCAGGGATGACAGAAGCAAAGTTGGCTTCTGGTTTCTTTATCATTTCATATGAAAAACTTATTCAGAGGAGATGCTTTAAAAAAAAAAAAATGCTTTCCAAATTGGGGCATTTGCCTCCTTTTTTTGCTGTAATTGCTCAAAGGATTTGCCGTGGGGTAGGTGGGACAGAGGGAGCTGACAACCCCCTTAGCACGCTCAGAGTATAAAGCAGATTTTAGCTGGAGGGAGAAGTGCGAAACCTTTCATCTTGTAATGAAATTTTTTCTCATCCCACCCTGCCACCCACCAACAGAAACTTTTTGGGTCTTGCCACTGGTACAAAATGATTGGGGGGCTTTCCAGTGCTCATTTTCAAAAGATTTCCTTGCTTTTTTTCAACTTTGCATACTGTACTTGCTTCCATGTGTACAGAGAAGAGATGAGCAGTCCTTGCCCCAAGGAAATCCCAAAGTTTCCCATCCTGAAGGAGCATGCCCTCCAGTCTCTGCAAGATCAAATATTAGAGGACGGGGTTGTGGGCTCTGCTCCCAGGACCATTGCAGCCTCCCTGGCCGACCACAGACGGGCTTTTCTGCATCTTTTTCGCTCATCTTCCCCATCGTCAGCCCGACCTTGCTGGTGCTCGTGTACCTCCTGCTGGAAGGAGACACGGGCACCTGCTGGTGCTTGGAGACCCCCGGGCAGATGACACAGATCAGCTGCTGGGCTCCAGTTATTAATAGTTTCAGGAATCGCTCTTAATACCCTTGGAGCGGCGGCGGCGGCAAGCCGTACTCCTGCAACATGTGACAACATGCTGAGTTGAAACAGGTTAAATTAATTTCAGCATTAGAAGTAATTTAAATTCAGTTATTCATTTAGAAAACGTGGGACCTGTTAAGCCGCTGCCCATCAGGCAGAGCTGTCAGGTCTTCGGTTCCTCCTCTTTCCACGGAGGCACGAGTGCCTCGCTCCCCAAAGCCAAAGCGCAGCAGCTTTGGGTGCTCAGAGACCAGAGCTTCTGCCTAATTAAAAGAATTTCCAACACGTGTATTTGGTGTTTGGAGAGTAGCAAACCACCGGCGCAGCTGTGCCAGCACTGGAAAAGATGAAACTCAAAGGAACAGTTGGGGAAAAATTAATATTTTAGTGTGTGTGTGCAGGAGGACCTTCCAGCGCCTGTGTATAGGGAGTCAAGCTTTGAAGTGCCGAGATGATGGATCTTTGCTTGTCACCGAGCTCTTGTAACTTTACTGGGTTTAAAACTTTATTATCTTTTCAGTTTGCCAGTGGAGGAACTACAGTGAAGTGGTTTGAGCTGGGAAGGGGAGGGCGGCACCTGAATAGAGACTATGAGCAGCCGGTGCGGGACCCTGGTAAAAGATTTGCCGACGTGATGGTGGCGTAACGTGAAGTTTGAACAGCAGTCCATCAGGCTTTCCTGCAAGGTCATCTTTTGCCCAGTCAATGCTGTCTTGCCCTGTAGAAACAAGCATTTAATTCCCTGAAGCCGGTGCGCGTTGCAAAACCCATCTTTCACATTTCTGGATCCAATTTACTCTGATAAAATGCATGAGATACCTGTCAAACCATTGCCTTCATCTTTCACGCTTACTTGTCACTTGCTAACAGTCACTTGTGTGAGCGTATTGATGGGACAAATGGCTGGTGTGGCAGCACCCAACCCCTTCCCTGGTTTTATTTATTGAACGGTTAAAAGTTTTTCTTTAAAAAAAAACACACACGGGGGAAAAAAAGAAACGGCCCTGAGGCATTTTTCCCTTTTTGCAGAAGGTCACTAAATACAGTTTGGTTTTCCTCTTGCATAGCGAATACTCTGGGGAAGTTTAGGCAATTAAAACCTCAACATTATTGTTACCAGCGTTGAGAAACGAAAGGTGTGATGGTAACCTGCAGGGAATTGCATTTGAAGCTGGGAAAAGTCTTGTTGTTTTATCCTTATTACTTTTACTCGGGGAGATGAATTGCATCAGGAGGCATTATTTTACTGTGCGACTGTTCCTGCCAAGCCCATCTGTGGCTGTGTCTGGGCTGTTGTCTTAAACTTCTCATTCTCAGGACTCGATATTGCAAATCATTACGTGTGTGTTAATCATTTTGGAAATCCCGTTGAAATGACTTGTCCAGCAGGTGCGAGGCACGCTTGGGTTTCACACGCTGAACCTGCAGTTTCCGTGTAAAACTGCCTGAGTTCTTCCTCTGCCTCCAGCCTTTTTGGGGTATTTTAGGGTTATTTGTAACCTGGATCAGGTCAGTGGTGGGTTTATAGTGACCAGTGGCACCTCAGCAGCAAGGATGCTGACACAAGACTCTGCTCAGCTACCATAGGCGATTATCTGTTGCTTCTCGTTACTCTTAATTCCTTATCCAGTGTTAAGTGGTAAAGAGCCATCAGTTTTCACTGATTTCCAGATTAATNCTCTGGGCAACCCCTGCCAGTGCTTCACCACCCTCAGTGTAAAACATTTCTTCCTTATATTTAGCCTAAATCTCCCCTCCATTAGTTTAAACCCATCACCCCTTGTCCTGTCACCACAGGCCTTGCTAAAAAGCCTGTCCCCATCTTTCCTCGAGGCCCCCTTGAAGCACTGCAAGGCCGCACTAAGGTCTCCCCGGGGCCTTCTCTTCTCCAGGCTGAACAGCCCCAACTCTCTCAGCCTGGCCTCGTAGCAGAGGGGCTCCAGCCCTCGGAGCATTTTTGTGGCCCTCTTCTCCAAGCTGGGAAAGATGGGATGGCAGAGGAAGTACGCGCAGAGATTGTATGTGAGAATTCAACACGTCTTCTTGGAGGGAGCCTCCGCTTTCAAGAGAGCTGATTCCTAACCCAAACCAGCTGCTACTGTACCTTCAGAAAGGAGCAAAATGAATGAAAACCTCCTGCCTTGGAAGGTCAGAAGGTTAGGGTAGACGGTGTCAGTGCTCTTTTATTAACTAAAACACCAAGTTTTCTTGGCTGCTGATCTCCTTGGATTTTAGCCACAGGATTGGGTCAATATTCGGATGGGAAACCTCAAAGGGAACCTCCAATAGCGCATTAAGCACGTGGCTTCCTATAACATTAAATGCAAAGGAGCGGATAGGATGGATTGTTAAACTCGCACTGTCACATTGCAAAGAAATAATTTTAAAAATATGAAATCTTTGGATTAATAAATCTAATATTAGAGTCCAGGAAATACTGCACAGAGGCAGAGCGTTTGTAGGCTCCATAGAGCAGGTTTCCTACCGAATGTGGCTGTCTGGACATCTGATTACAGTAGTAGCTGTGGTTGAAATGACCTAACAGCCTGCCCGTCTTCAACGACCCGATTCCCTTCAGACTGCTTAGACCTTCTTCACCGGTGCGTGTGCGCTGTTAGATAAACCTTTTAGCTGTGTTAGAAATAAATCAGGTTTGGCCTGCCTTTAAAAGTGAATTTTGCAAAGAGCAGTGGCAAAGTAAGAAGGTATCTTCGCAGGGTGCGTTTTACTACCCTGCTGCCACGCCTCAGTTTTGGGGATGGCTGGTTTTATCTCTGGCAATAGTTGATTTATTGAATGTTGGCTGGTTTTGTCTGGAGCATGAGGAGCCTTTGGTTCAGCCAGATGTTGGAGTGGGAACAGCAGCGAGTGGTGGGGCACACCAACCTGTGAAGGTCCACCTGGAGCTGGAATAGGACATCGGTCCTGGATCCAGAGCACCTTTGTACAGATTATACCCCCTCAGGAAAGAAACATGGGTTCCTTCAAGCTTTCCTGCTAGATTTCCTTTCTTTTGGTTTGTGGTTTTCCTTTTATTTTTGAGGTGGAGGGAGCTGAAGTGCCAATTCGAACGTCTCTTGTTAACTGGGATTTGACCTCTTCCCATGAACAGCACTGTATAAATATTATTACTTGGCAAATGGACCGAAAAAGTGGCTATGTTTTAAAAGTAATTTACAGAAAGTACTCTTACAAAGTCCACAGACTGCCTGTTTCAAACTGACGCAGGCGGTTTCTGTGTTTCCATAGGGATGTGCGCAGGCAGGATGCAAAATGCCGCAGCCCACTGCACCTCCGCAAAGGGGTGCAGACCCCTGGGTGGACAGCAGGGCTACAAACTCTTCACATCAGGGTGGCATCCCAGACTTGTTAGACACCAGGCTGCGACCTCTGTGCTTCTCAGTCTCGTTTTCCCCTCCTGTAGATGACGCTGACCTGTACGAAGCTCTCCTCAGGTGTACAAATGCCATAGAAAAAACAATGGGAACATTTTGTATCTTAGTTGTAGTAGTGTTAACTCGATTTTCCTTTCCTTCATTGAGAAGTGAGTCCTCAGCTTCCTCAGGACCGTTAGAGAAATCTAACAAAGAGCTCTGATTTTTGGAGCTAATTTTGGCTTTCTCATCTTCTCAGATCTCGGAAGTGTCCATTATTTTGACAGCAATTTAGTCAGCAGAGAGGAACCAAGCCATGACCCTGAACATTTTCATACTAAAAGATGCCTAAGTAGTCTTTGTAGACCATTTTGAATTATGTCCATGAATTATGTCAGTGGAACTAACGATTATTCTCAGTAAATCTCACCTCTGTCAGAGGTACTTGAATAAATTTTATAGCTGGATGTGTTTAAAAATACTTAATAACACTTATAGCAGTGTTAGAAATAAAAATATAGGTAACGTTATAATTTCCTCTCATTTCAAACACCTATCATTTGTAAATATCCCATACAAGAGACTGGAATGAATACGGCGTTTACAGATGAAATATTTGTGCCAGAACTAAGGGTATGATGCAGTCTGTAAATTCATTTTGACATGCAAGTTGCTTTAGGACTCTTGCCGTAGAAATTATACAGGACGGTTGGCTGGCCTGTTTCTATATTTTATCTTTATCGTTCTGTTTATGCCCCCTTGTCGTCACCCATCATTTGTTGCTTATTGTTCAAACCCTGTTTTGATGGCAGGATTATTAATTTATTCGTGAGCTTCTCTGGGGCAGAGGATCAGCAAGGGGTTAATCTTCAGCGCAGTCCAGCGATCCAACATGACATTGCTGCTGCTGTTACTCTGCTTTGAAAGAACTGATGAGCAAAGAGCAATGTCAAAAATAAATAGCCATTTTCTGGGGATTTTTAATGGCTTGGATTTTTAATTTTTCCTCCTTTAGAGAAGGAAGCAGAGCACGGCTGCCGCACACTTGAGCCGGAGCCTGCACTCAGGCAAAGGCGTTTTAGTCTGGGACCTCAGAAATTAAAAGAAAGCACCCTTGGAGGGCTGGAAGTGAAAAGTTTGGCTTCATCAACTTCTAATTCCAAACTCAGGCCTTCAGGGTGAAATCTAACTCCCAAGCCCATAAACGAGCTTTTTTTTCTTTCCCCCTCCTAAATGATACCTCTAGCTTCACCTCTAATAGGACTAATGCAACACTTGCAAGCTAATATTTTATTTAATTTTCCTTCAGCCACAGCTGGGCTCACCTGGGTTAGGGTCAGACAGGAGGAAGCATAGATTTTTTCCATGCTGTAATGTTGTTTTTGACTCACAGATGTGCTTCACTGGAAGCACAGTAGGACGTACATCATCCTCTGACAAACCAGTGCTGGGGTAGATCCCTGTTCGAATGGGCTGTGCGGGTTTGTAGGCTATGGGGCTGGGGCTGTTGGCCATCGGATTGGTTGAACGTGGCTTTCGCAGTGAACACGGAGTTTGACTACACTGAGAAGCTGCAAAATGTTATCAGAAATTGAGATAAGGAAAGAAAAACGCAAGCTGGTTCGCTGTTTCCAGTGGTCAAACTCCAATGAATGTCCAGCTCAATATTGTGCAAATATTCATCTTGATGAATAGTGGGATGCTTGATACTCCTGAATTTAATTGGAATTTTTTCTTGATCCAAGCAGGACGTTATCTTGAATAACAAGTGTTGGATGCAAAGGAAACTGTGAAATCTCACCTAAAATATTTAACAGTAGTGTTATTTTGTTCCTTCTAAGTCCAACCAGTTGCATTGTTTATCTCTGAGCCATGCAGAAGAGAAGTGGATGCCAAATATGGTTTAAATCTTTTGCTTACACCAAGAATCTGTCCTCTGAAACATACTCTGAAGAAAACAAAGGCTTTTTGCTGGGCTCCAGATCAGCATAGTCCAGTTGGTTTGTCTTAGCTTCAGGTTCGGATTTGGTTTTGGCTTGGCTTGACTTTGGCTTTCGCAGAAGGCCAGTTGCTTTCCCCGCCACCATCGATGTTTATTCCTGACAATCTTGTTGAAATTTTCTTGTTTCCTCTTTGTTCCATTGCGGGTTTTTAAAATATTATTCACCTGGATGTGGTTACGCAGGGCTAACTTAAGCCCTCTACTACAAATGTTGTTTATAAAGCCGTGGAGGAACCACGCCCATGCTCCTGGTTTGCTGGAGATGGCGGGGACAGCACGTCTTCCTGCCTGCAGATGACCGTAGCTCATGATGGGGCTTTGCTGCGAGCCCAAACCCTGGTGCGTGCAGGTGGGCAACCGAGGCTCAGCCGGTCAAAGCCCTCTCTGACCCAGTTGCCAAGATTTTCCTGCAGACTTCTTGCAAAGGGACCAGGTTTTGTCTTGGAACTTCTTGCCTTTACTCTTGTAGGAGAGAAATGTTGAAGATGATGCCAGACTTCCAGACTAAATTCAATCCTTGGCTGTGTTATCCCCATTTGATCTTGTGCCAATATTGTCCTTGAAATAGCTTGTCTCCTCTCAGCTTGCATTTTGCTAGGTCAAACAAACTGTCCTCTTTTAGTCTTCTCTTGGAATACGCGTTCTCCATTGCTTCAATGATCATCGTTACAGTTCTCTGCATCTTTGCTGGAAATCATTTCGCTGAGATGTGGTTAAAAGGATTTCAGGTGAGGTCGCATCAGGGACTTGTACAACAGCATGGATAGCTCCTTCTGTTGAATGTATCTTGCTGGGTATGTCTTAACATTGATTTTTCTTTTTCTGCTTCCTCTTGGTTACTTTCACCCTTTGGTGCACTTGAGTTTCTCTTTCCAAAGCCTCTGTTTTTCTAACCAAAGAGCTCCCAGGTAACTGCAGAATTTTTTTTTTTCCCTCCCCTTCCTTTTCTTATGAACTTGCTCATCCTCTGCACCATGAAGCTCCATCCTGGTCCTGGTGCTGGTGCTCTGGTCTTCAGAGCCATTCCACTTTCCCTGTGTGATATTTCATTTTCCTTCATTGATGATACTTCCTTGCTTCATATCATCAGCAATTTTACTCAGCATCCTCCTGCTTTGCATAATGAAAATATTACATGAAATTGGTCTGGAGACCAATTCTGGAGCAGTTCCAATGGTGATCCTGGTTTAATAGTCCTATTATTGGTGAAAACTGTGGGAGACTTCCTGATGACCAATTTCTTACGTCCTTTACAATTCTTCTGATCATCTTTCCAGCTGGATGCATGATTACGTGACATTATAGCAAATATTCTAGTCCAGTTTCAAAAGACGCTGATATTGTGTGCCACAAAGCAAGACGAGACTCGTCAGCAGCCTGTGCTCAGCTTACCTTGATGTTTTCCACAAGGAAAATATGATGTGAAGTCTCAGATGTCTCAGTTGTTTGGATTCAGGACACTTCTTGGACCTGTGTAGAGCCATCAGTCTCCGAGTTTTATTTCAGCTCTTGATATGGTCAGCCCCAGTTTAATATGTGTGTTGCCATTGCTCATCCTGCCCTTGCCCCCTTTCCTCTTGAAATCTGAAGCAAAGTATTGTACCGTCCAGAGCATACTTGGATTATCTTTAACCCTGGTGCCACCCATAGCGACCTTTTTTCTTGTTTCTGTGTTATTTATATGGAGAAAACATTTTGTCATTTTAACTAGTTGCTTTCATTTCCTTTGCAGACTCTGATTCCGTTTGACTTGTGGTTATTTTTCACTTATAACATTCTTTCGCAACTTTTAAGACGCAGCTTCCTTTGGGATCATTTCTTTTCCTCTTTCTTTGCATTCTCTCTGCTTACTCCTAGTATCCTTTGAGAGAGATTTAATTACCCAGTTAGCCTGGAACTTTTCTTCATTATTTTTTACCACCCCCTCATTGTCCAGGGTGAAAATTCCTACTAATTTTGCACCCAATAGCTAAAGAAATTCCAATCATCCTCTCTGTTCCCATCCCTAAGCTTATCTAAACTGATTTTGCCAAGTTCCTTTCATTTCTAAGAGTTTTCCTCTCTTGAATCAAAGGTGTAATTTACAGTTTTGATAGTTACATCCTTGTGATTAACTTGATAAATGTAGCCAAGTTTCACTATTCGCGGTCTCTTCCATTAGACATCTGGGACTGGAAATGCCCGTGGTGACTGGCCGTTGCCTCCTCGGGGGGATCGTCAGGCAGAGAGAACTGATGCACCGTTGCTGTCACTACTGATCCAAAAAGTGCTTGTTTCACGTGCGAGGGCTCTTGTACGTAAGGTGCTTTCCTCCTCGCAGTAGCTCTGCTCGCTCCCTGTCCCCGTAGTTAATGTGAGCAAAACTCATGTTGAGACCGTCAAGAGTGATTCGCAGGAGTATGAGGAGCCATTAGGTTCAACGTTACTGAATATATTTATGTAGTGAAACACGTGTGTGCATCAGAGTGTGCCTAGCTAACGCTGTAAATCGTGCTCCGGCTCCTGCGCAGAACTAAAGCTTGATTAGCAGCTAAGGGTCACCAGGACAGCCCTGTTTCGTAGGTGCATCGCGCTCCTCAGCTGTCGGCTAAACAAGCCAGAGTCACTTCTGCGTACATGTTGGCCCTAATTTCTAATTTCCTGCTCTCGCTGTCGTGCGCACCAGGCCCCTCTTGGGTGCTGAGCCTCTCTCCACCATGATGTTCAGGACTTGGTAGTTTTGCAGCCTGGAAATGCGGGCTATCGGCATGGCTGGGCAAGGCTCTTTCTGCAAGGTGATAGTAAGGATAACCCACTTGATAAAGAAAAGAATAAAAAAAAAAGAAAAAAAAGGAAAACCCAAAAAAAAAAAGGCAGAATATTCTGTAGTAGAACAATAAATAGCTTGGACACAGTTTTTGGCTGGCAGATCGTGCGGCAGAACAAAATCTGCCATAAAACGTGACCGAGCGGGTGCCCTGGGTCGTTGTTTGGGAGCAGGGCGAGCAGCAGATGACCTCTCCAGGACAGGGCACACAATTTATCCTACTCCAGCCCTCTGGGACTGAATCAGGCTGGCACAAGCCATTTCCCCTGAGCGCGACGGTCTTGTTATTTAACTTCAACTTAATTGTTTCTGCAATGGATGTTTTCATTAATTTCTTCCCAGTGACTGCTTCCACAGGCAGCCTGGCTGTTTAGCTGGAAATAAAACAGTTATCCTCCTAATAAAGTCGGTAATAACAGGCTTTCCAAAAGCCTAAATGTGGATTCCTTGTAGATATTAATGACGTGGTATTTTGTTACTGCCATGCTCGTCTAAAGGTGTTAAAGGCGTTCATATCTTTCAGTGGATATCCTATCCGCTGGTAAGCCTGATAAAAACGGGCAAGGTTTGAGGCAGGCTGGTCCATTTATTTCAGTTCCAGTCAGTTTAGTTGGTCTAATAAAAAGATACAAATTCTTACACGCTTGCATTCTCTTGTATGCTGGTCACTTCTTGGTATTAATGTAAAATGCACCTTTTTTTGTGTGAATGATCAAGATTACCTGCCTGTCTCTGCTAAAATCTACCAACCTAGTGTTTACTCAACCTTATAAAATAGATTTTTTGAGCTACTACCACTCAGCTCGTTGCTGAACTCATTTTCTCTAGGGTTAATGAGAACAAATCCTTTGAACTTGCTAGTTATTTCTGTCTGATTTGGTGCGGGGCTCACTCTGACTGCCTTTTCACTGAAATTGGTTATACAAATTATCAAGGGTTAGACTATGAAAAAGTTTGATTAAGTTAATTAGAAATTCAGAACTTGGCCTTTGGCCAAAATGTGATTTATTTTCCTTAAGCCCAATTCGAAATGAAATCTTACTGTGGGTTTTCATCTAAAAATCCACAAGTTTTCTTAGCTCTTATTTTCCCAGTGTTTATAAAACAACCCAATGAATTAAATGTGTAGAAGTACTTAAATAAGAAAATTAAACAGGGACAAATTCCGAAACCAGGGTGGGGACCGTTGCCCCTGGTTGTACAGGTGAGTTAGCTTAGGGCAGATGCAAACCTTGTAATCCTTCTGTGGGTTACAGATGAGGGTCCAGTGTCTGTGCTGGTACCAGTGCTGGGCTGTGGACCTGCCACGGGCATCCGAGCATCTGTGCTGCTTAACTGCCCCAGGCGTGGCTTTGGTCCAGACAAGGTCTCTCCTGCAAACCAGCCCTGGGCTGGGTTCGGAGCAAAGCATGAGCCAGGGGCCATCCTTAGGGTGTAATTTGGACCTGCAGCTTGGGCTGCCCCAAGCTCCAAACTGTTTCTGGCTTTGGGGTTACTGGGGGACCCCAAAGTTTCCGACCATCCTTCCTCACGGTTGCACCTGGATGCACCCACATCTCCGTGAGACCAGGATCTGACCGCTGCCAGTGTTCATCCTGCTGAGATATTGCAATCCTGAGCTGGCAGCACATCCCCACTCCGGGCAACTGTGAAAGTGCAAGGTGTGGAGAAATGCACCGTACCCCAGTTTTCCAAACCCGACGGGTAAGGAAGCCCACCTTTGCTGCTGTGTCAGAGATACGCTTACCTCCGAAGCAGAGCAGGATTTGCATCTATACCCACAGAGCAGTTTTGGTAGTGGCTGGGTCTCTCTTTTTCTGCAAATGAAGTTTCTGCCCTAGGGTTTTGCTGCTTGGCACGCCGTCCCCCTGCATGGTACGCCGGCACAAGCTGGGAGGCTGAACTGTGCAGGAGGATGGAAAAGCAAACGCTGCACAACTTGCAGGTCTGTGCGCTGGCTCTTGCTCTAGTGCAGCAACAGAAGATAAACACAGCTCCCTGCTGGGATTTAAAACAAACAAACAAACAAACAAAAAACCCCAAAAAACCAAACCCCAAAAACCCAAACCAAACTATTTAGAGGCTAGGCTTTTTCAGAATTTTTAAATCCCGATCTGCCTTGGTGATGGCTCTTTGGGATCAGTGGTAGCTCCGGACCCAACTGAGACACTGGGACCATGGGCTTTCCAGCCCGGTGCTTACAGCAGAGAGTTCATAGTCAGAACCCGTAGTCTCTTTTCCTGCTACCTCGAAGCACAGCTCTCCACCACCGCTCACCCTCTCCGTCCCCTACCTGCATGTATTTAAACAGACGATTCTGTGATAACGCAACGAGGTCTCATTAATGTCTGCAGTGTGTTTTGATGTTCCCAGGGGAAAGTGCCACCAAAGTCAATGATTTTGTTGGTACTTCTTTTTAATCATCGCTGTTGAACCCCCAAGACAAGGGAGCAGTATTCCTGATGACACAGGACGGTAAGGGGGGAGAGGGATGTAGAGCCCCAGGTACGTACTGCAAGGCTGGCTGCCTTCTGTCACGCTTAAACCCCCTTTGGGCCAGGGAAGCAATATGCTCACTATTCCACCTAAATGATTTTATAATCACCCCCGGCCTTCGTTTTATTCTTCTGCCCATTCACTATTTTAATTATGATTTTTTTTTTTTCTCCCTGGGCAGTAAAATCTCTTGGATTTTGCCTTTTGGTTCAGTTATTTCAGGAACTCATTAAATGCCTAAGTCACGTGTTCGTTATTAGAAAGTGAAAACAACTCTCTAGCTGTGCCATGGGAGAGCCTTCATGGTGAATTACCGTAGTTAAGTAGTGGCTTAACAGCTTGAGACTCTTCTAACATTAGGCAGGGTTTTTTTAGACCTTTAATGCATGGCAGATTATGATGCTTCCCGTACTGAATGGTATGAGGTTATTGTCTGTGGTTGGTTTAATATGGATCCTTGTAGAGGGATAACACACAATCCTGTACATGCTGTAGAGGAATTAGATAATGTTCTCTGTTTGATGAGGACAAGGAATGATTTAAATAAATGGAGGGGGGAAAAAAAGCCCCGACAATAAGCAAAGCCCATCCTACTGCTTAGCTACTCTTACAGCTCTTGGCTAATAGGATCCAGGCTAGAACCGAAGTTGAATCACGATGTGATTCATCAAACTTCAAATTCCACCGTAGTGTCATGCCTAGAAAAACCATTTCTTCTGAAGAAGCTGGTTCCTCTCATCCCTCTACTCCCAACAGTTGAGATCATCAAAACCTCTGGTGCAGCTGGGAGTGCTAAAGAGCCCCAGAACTTGCCCTGAGAAGCATCGCAGCCAGTGGTGAGACAGCGGAGACGAGGAATCAATACTGCGGGGCTCTGCCGGCAGCAACCTCACGGAGACCGGCAGGGAGTTAATGCCTGTGTCCCTGAACGTCGCTTTGGGTGATAGATGCTGAGGTGCAAGATGTTGCTGTTTAGGGACCGAAACAAAAACACGAGAACGAGACTACTCACTCATGAGCTTTTATGGCTGTCCTTTCTGTGCTTTGGTATTCTTTATAACACAGTGGCAGATCGTATTTTTTTATACCAGTTCCTTAGTTAATTGGGCAAAAATGTGTCTGATCTGAACAGTACCGGGTTGTGAGCTCAGTAAAAAGTTGAGAGGAAACACTCTCCTGAATATCAACTAGTTTTCTAATCTGAAACTTGAATCTTTTGGGATTCACCCCTTATTTGGTGTCGGACGGTAACTTTGGATCACAGAACTAGCTAGAAGTAACAATCCAAACATTTGCAGATGTTTGTTCTTCTTTAATCAGTCATAGTTAATGTGTTCATTCTGGGTGTACAGACAAGCTTAGAGATATATAGCCTAAAATGAGGACAGATGATGTAATGGGAATCCCAGGCAAATGTGTGAACACTCTGCAGATACAGTTTGCTGTGGCAGGGAACCACCGTCCTCTTGTAGGAAAAGGAGGAAAGAGGAAAAAAAAAAAAGCCAAACACCTCTGCTGAAAATTGAGAGGTTGGCAATGAAATGGGCTCAGGTTTGCTCCGTGATCCTTATAGAATCACAGAATCATTTGGTTGGAAAAGACCTTTAAGATCATCAAGTCCAACCGTCCCTGTCCACCACTAAACCATGTCCCTAAGCGCCTCATCTGCCCGGCTTTTAAATACCTCCAGGGATGGGGACTCCACCACTTCCCTGGGCAGCCTGTTCCAGTGCTTGACAACCCCCTCCGTGAAGAAGTTTTTCCTAATATCCAATCTAAACCTCCCCGGCACAACTTGAGGCCATTGCCTCTCGTCCCATCGCTTGTTACTTGGGAGAAGAGACCAACCCCCACCTCACTGCACCCTCCTCTCAGGCGGTTGTAGAGGGCGATGAGGTCTCCCCTCAGCCTCCTCTTCTCCAGGCTGAACAACCCCAGCTCCCTCAGCAGCTCCTCACAGCACTTGTGCTCCAGACCCTTCCCCAGCTTCGTTGCCCTTCTCTGGACATGAGAATTATTTCCCCTAATTGGACTGTGCCTCCTTCAACCCAAAATGAACCAGACAGGGTAAGGTTCCTCTGCAGCGTCTCACCCACGGGCACTTCGTGCAGCCCCTGTCCAAGCTCCTGGCAATCCCTGGGGCACCCGTTAGGACTGGCTGCGGGGCAGGGGTTAGCGATGGGGAAAGGGATGCAGAGGCTCCCACCTCCATGCAACCTCCATAAATCCCTTGTCCGCATGCTCTTGTACTTTTGCTGTTGTTGTTGAATTAGGTTTTGGTTTTTTGAATAAATTTCAGGAAAGAGTCAAATGGCACTTCCCATTCTGGGACCAAGCTGCTGGGTTATGCAGAAGGCAGCAGCTCCCCGAGATAACAAACCAGCTGTGATCAGCAACCAGGTGGTCCTCAGCATCTTATCCTTTCCATCCTGCTCCCCACCCTGCTCTTGTGCAAAATCCCCCAGTTGCAGCTGAGAGGAGATGGATGAAAATCCAGCTGCTCGGTTAAGGCACAGCCGCTCGGGGCTCTGACAGCACTCCCAGCCCTGTGGTCTGTTCCCCTGGTTACAACTCGTCCCTTCTCCCTCTATGTGCTGTTATCTTCTGCATCTTCCTAAACCACAGCGTGTAATCCAAACGCAATGCATTATGTAGCGGCACCAGGAATCCTATTTGTTTTGCTGTATTGGGTCCCAGGAAGGCAGGGGCTGCAGAGGGCTTGAAACCAAAGCCATGCTTTGCCTTTGTACCGCTGTTACTTACTAAAAAGCGCAAGAAGAAAAACAAAAGAACAGCCCCATACCTTGCTTTTTTGATCCCAAGAGCATTAGTGATGATAGCAATTAAAAGGAAATGCAACTTTCTGCTTCTAGCTGAGCAGGCTTGATAGGTAGTTTAAAAAAAAAGGCAAAAAATACGGAGTCTCACATGCTTCTGTCATTTTTCACAGGGGAATGCCCATTAAATGTCAGAGCGATGAATTCCCATGTAAGGAGCTCAGGCTCATCCTGCTGGGCGATGTGCGCTGTACTGTGCACAGCACGCACACAGCGTTACGGATGCCCACTCAACAGTGCACGGGGAAAGGGGCAGTCTGCCTTTTGCAAATATTCCCAGAGTTTTGGAAAAGCTTTAAGCTGGTCCCTGCGCCCGTGTCCTTCCCCACCTACTCGCTGAGGGTATTGTCAAGAGAAAAGTATCCACAAGGTAGTGTCAAAGAGTTTTGAAGCAAGTTTTGAACTCCATTAATTTTTGCTGTGATTGTTTTCATGGGAGAAAAAGAAGGGGCAATAAGCTACAGAGTGAATGCCTCTAAAATGCAGCCAGCAGCTGGGTGTCCTAGGAGCAAGTCCCACCTACAAAAAAAAAAGAAGTGGAAAACTAATAGCTTTGAATTTTTTTTGGCCCATCCCACCACCCCTGCCCCCTCTTTTCACTGATTGCAACCAGCTCCCCTCCCCGGCCACGCAGCAGGACGGTTCTGCAGTCATGCTAGCTCCCAGCAAGAGCAACTCCAGCATGGAGCCCAACTAATAAGCCCCACAGAACTTATTAGCTCAGGTTTTGCGGAGTGTGTCGCCTCTAATGAGGGTGTGCTTCGCTGCGTAGGGAGCAGTGAACTAATGCACCCATGGGGGCTGGGGTCTCCCAGGTTTCAGACCCTGCTCAGCATGTTGAAGACGTGGATGATTTGTAATGCGGGTCTTTCCATTGCTATTCAGGGAGTTCTCCCTGCTGTTAATGTTGATTTATAACAATTTCTGAACTGCTGGGAAAGTTTCTGAATAGCGGAGGAAAGTTGAATTTGTATCGCCGTTAAAAAAAATAAAAGGTAATTGGTGCAAAGCGCTCACATGGATGCTGTACGCACGCTGTTTTCTGTAAGAAAGGGTGATGCAACTTCAACGTGGCACATATGAAAAGGATTAAAACCCAGTTAGCTAATTGGTTTCAGGATGATTTTATTGATTTCCGTTTCTAGGGGTGAATCAGGTGGTTGTGTATGTGTTTTTCTGGAAGGATCTCCTAAAAATTGTGTGGGGTCAGCGGGAAGCTTGAATGACCGTTAGTGAAGAATATGCCTCAAAGCAGAATTGTTCGACACCTCTTATCCTCCCCTTACGGAGGTAAGGGTAACGTGGTAATCATCTAGAAGAGCAAAAACGGAGAGCAAAGCTGGTAGCAGGTCATCTCTTCTCCCCTGCCCGTTTTGGGCCTTCTCATTGAAGTTTCCCAGGGAATAAACCCAAGGCTCTGGCTTTGCTCAGCGCAGCTCAGTTAGGGGTGACCAGGTCCCCGGACCGGGAACCGAAGCCAGGTAAATGCAGGCTGGTGATGAGGCTCACATTTAGCAGTGGAGATACAGAGCCACCACGGGCAATTTTTAAGCTGATTGTACCTTTTCCCAAAGAAAGCCTCTTGTTCAAACAGGATTTCATTCTGGGCAGTGTGGTGTTCTCCTCAGGAGGTTGGACCATGTGCTCCTGCTTGCACAAGGCTTTCAAGCACTGGCTGCCCAGCACCGCGTTACGAGGTGATGGTTGCTCTGGTTTTGCTGCCAGTCATTTAGGAGTTTAGATTTCAACTTGACAGACTTCAATAAACTTCGCCATGCTTTCTTAGCGCAGCTATTTTTGCATGTGACTTGGTGTGGAACGCGAGGCCCATGAAGACAAGTCATTCCTGAAGGTCTACATGGTAGAGCGTGGTGGCACGTGGAGATCTGGGCTCACGTGAGGGTGGTGATGTTGGTAGGAGCACAACGCCAATGTGGTGACACTGCTTCTCCAGCTCCGTTAATTCACCCAGGTGCTCATGCATGGAGCTGCTTGGCACCTTGCAGACCTACCATGACAGACTTGGGTCATCTGTCACATGAAGTCCAGGCTAGCATAGGTGATGAAACGTCTTCTTGTATGGCTTCCTATTGAAATCTGTGAGGGGAAGAACAACATGAAGAACTGTGTCCTGTGGCTCCGGACTGAGACAGTGGTTTTTTTGCTTAATGGCCTGATTATCTCACTTTCTTCCCTCTTACTGCACTTGTTTTAATGCCTACAGTGACACACAGTGGTGATGAGTTTCTGCTGTGCCAAAGCGCTTGCCTTGACACAGGGAGGTAGAGGACGTTGTAGATAGTGGAAATGGTGACTGCCAAGCTCCCTTGCAGGAGCACACTGCCCTGGGCTGGATCCACTTGCTGATGCGACTTGGGTTGCTCATCAGATGGCCAGATAAGGAAGCTTTGGAGCATTTTACTCTTCCATCCAATATGTTGCCCATTTACTACTGGGGTTTTTTCACAATCAGTAGAGAACTGCGGGTTCCATAAGCTGATTTGTACCACAAATGCTGCATTCAAATCCTCTTTATTTTTTGTGACAACGCAATTTTTTTTTATCCTTGTGTAAGCAGCCACGGAATAAAAGTTAGCTTTTGGCTGTCGTATTTCCCCTGTTCCTTACGCTCCCGTTGTGCTAGAGAGCCCAGCAGGAAAGCATGGCTCAGTTGCTCCTTAGGAGAACATTTTTCAGTGTCACTGGATGCGTTCACCTTTCATTTCTGGGTGGTGTGTTTGCCGGTGAGGTAGCTGACAGTTTTCATCAGGATTATTCCATTCTGTTTTTCCATTGCTCCATTTCCCAAGAAGATTTTTGGATTTTTCTGCCCTACTTTGAGAAGGAAAATGATCAGATGATGAGAGGTCTTGGGCTGTCTTCCTACTTGAGCTGTGGCTCCGCACTGGGTAGCTTCAGGCAAGCCCCTATTTCCAAATCCCAGCTTCTCCAGCTATTCAGATGATAAATAAACACACTGATACATCTTGTTTGAAAGGTGTGGAAGTGGTGGGCAAGATGTAAACAAATGCACTGACTTTGAAAACGGGTGAAAAAAATAAAGCATCTATTTTCCAGGCATCGTCCCTCTGAACAGCCGCGGTACCTGCAGTGTGACCAGAGCTGCACCCATGGAGCTGGTGCTGGGGTGGGTTGTCGTGGCCCCTCGGTGTGGCCCGGCGTGGAGGGAGGCGTCTCCGTGGAGCAGAGCAGATGTGCTGGGTCTCCATCATCCGGAAAACACTTCTTGCTGGCAGCGCAATGCAAGCGTGTGGGTCAAGGTCAAGTTGCTGGCAGCCTGCATCCCTCCGGAGCTGAGCCAAAGTGGCATTAAAAAAAAAAAAAAAAAAAAAGCAGACACCAAAACCCCTTTTCCCTCCAGCTTTGATGGCCAGCCCTGTGCCCCCTGCCCCTGGCTGGGGTTTGCAAACAGTGGGGACGCGGTGGTCCCGGGGGGAGCGGGCGGCTGCAGGCAGGCACCGATGCTGGGCTGCTCCTGACATTTCCGCCTGCGAGTGCCCAGCCAATTGGCGAGGCTGGAGCAGCGACACATGAAATATGATGATTTTCTGCTGAAGAGGAGGAGGAGGAGGAGAAGGAGGGGGGGAGAGGGTGGGAGGACCGCTTGCTCCCGATGGTTTGCATGCAGGGGGCTGCAGAGAGGACTGACCAGAGCGGAGTGCGGGGTGCGGAGCTGCAGCACCCCGGGGATGGCCCCTTGCTCCCCGCTCCCCGACCAGGAGGATGCGATTGCCACCCAGGTGGGCCGGGCGCCGATGGCACCAGGAGAGGCGCGAGGCTGCCGGGGGACGCTGCCGTGGGGCGCCAGGCCTGGGGACCCACAGCTTTGGGGGGACCCAGCACCCCCGGTCCCTGATGGGAGAGCTGGCTCCGTGTTGTCCTCCGGGGAGCTGTGCCACGCATGGGGCCGCCGGCGCTTTGCGGTGCTTGTTAGCGGAGGGCTGAGCTTTTTGGGGGGGCTTTGGGTTCGGTTTGCTAAAAAAACCTGAAATCCCACTCCTGGAAGAATTCTTTATTGCTGTGCCAGGGCTGCTCGGTGCAAACTTTGCAGCCTGATCCTTAGTTTGATGGGAAGCACTTGACAGAGTTCCTCTCTGCATGTCATTAACCCTCTCACACCACCAGCTGGGGCAGAAACTGTTAATACCTAAAATTCAGTTGCAACAAATTTAACCCTGGTAAGGAGCGGCCGTACAACTCCCTGAATCGCATCCAGCAGCTGTTCATTTTTATAATGACTGTGCATTTATCCGAGAGCTGAGTGGCAAGTTTTCCGTTTATTATTCTCCCAAAGCCTGGGGGGTGGTGGTGGGGGATCCTATTAAAAAAAAAAAAAAATCGTATAATAATATTCATGCAGAAAGACTGCTAGTGCAAACCACACCTCCCCCTGCTCCGACCGTGCCGCCGCCGCTGCTGCTTTATTAATTTATTTGCGCCGTGAGTGACAGTCCTCCAGAAGTGATAATTGGTGCACTGTATCTTTAAAAGGTTAAAACCCTTTTCAAAAAGGCCTAGACTGAGAGTGGGAAAAGACAAGAGAGGCTTTGGCTGGCTTTGGATCCAGAAAACAGCTGCTGATTAGAGTCTGCGTCTTCGGGCTGAATTTATTACATATTTTTCAGCAGCAGGGATTCTAGGAGGAAGCTTCCGTTTGGGTTTCTTGATCGTGGTTTATTTTTATTCAGAGGAATAACAGAGGAAGGATTTGTTCCGGCTGGAGCATGCTCACAACCTGCAAGATCTCCCATTATTAAACTGCCTAGTTTGGGCTTTAATATACATGTGTTTTTTTTTTTTTAATTCTTTTTTTTATTAGCGTTATTATTATTTGGCAGCGTGCATCCCTATTTTTTTTTTTATTTTTTAATAAATTATTTTGAAAGGAAGCTGATCTCATAATGAGCTTTCTCCTTCCTTACTTGAAACAGGTGCTAATGAAAGAATGCAAATAGCACCGGCTGAGCCGAACATTTCATAAAGAAGGGAACAGCCACCGACCCAAAACAGTCCGGGATCTGCCTGCCGGCACCCAGCAAAGGTAGGCACCGGGGGTTTTGCTGGGTTTTATTTTTTTGTTCGTTTATTCTCTGCGTACATATTTGCAAACGGTATATTTTTCTCTTCCCCCCCC